>JAUTBQ010162600.1:0-53320 GCA_032361185.1 Lepetodrilus ovalis | reverse complement strand
CAATTATAATGCATAACAAAATACAAGTCAACAACAAAAGCGAAAAACTTTTATTTTTTCCTACATTGTTTAACAATTCAAATTATGTTTTTTACATTAATGAGCAAGCCACGTTGCTCTGCGACTCACTTTGTTTTGATTGTTGTTTTTGTTTTTTGATTTTATTTATTGCTTTTGAATTAGGGCTACTGTATTACTACAGCAACCACTACTCACGGCAATTATAATGCATAACAAAATACAAGTCAACAACAAAAGCGAAAAACTTTTATTTTTTCCTACATTGTTTAACAATAAAATATTAACACTATATAAACCAAACAAACAAAATGAAACTCTATTCGAGTCGTCTATTAAATTAGTAGGACTTTTTGGAAAGACTTACACAAAGACAACCACGATAAAAGCCATAGGAAACAAAAAAAACAACTTCACGAACAAAACATACTCCGAAGTAATTGTTGCACTTAACACCCTTGCTATAGAGAAGTCGAAAAGAATAAACAAAATAATAATAAAAAACAAAAGCGAAGATTTGGCCGCTAAAGAATTAAAAGAATACGAAGACTATATTAACGCAAGTAACAACGACATAACAATCACGGTAAAAACAAACAGAGAACTAATCGAATTGCTTTTGCCTTTGTCAAATTCAAAAACTACTTGCAACTCCTACGAGATAAAAAAATGCTTAAGAAAAATTAACGAGCAAATATATCACGCAGAAATTGAAAAAGATTACGGCAGGTTCTACCATTTAAATAAAAAGAATGAACGTTATAAATTTAAGTTATTAAAAAGCTTAAGAATAGAAAGAGGCGTTACAACTTTCACCATAGACACGCAAGCGTTTAACGCTCTTTTTAATGTCATTACAACGTCGATCCCGGTAAAACTTTCAGACATAAGACACATGCAAAGAGAAACAAAGCAAAGCGGATACGGTGCTGTTAGGCTCTTAGTTAATATTTGTTATTACAATTTTAAAAACACGAAAGAAGTTAAGAAGTTTAAAAAATCAATATCATCACTATTGAAAGACTCTGGGTTTTCTTCTTCTAGTGGAAACTTTATTCATTCACGCAAGGTGTTTAAAAGCATCTTTTCTTTTTGTTGCTCTTATATTTTTAAAACAATTGTTAAAGTTTCAAAGCAATATTATGACTACTACAGCAGGACCAAAGAATTCAAAAAGATTTTGAAGATAAAAAACGCTTGGAGATACGTTCTAAATTTTTCGCCTCATCATACTTGACATATAGTTAATTAAAATTTAATACATTACACACAGTTTGAACACAACTGCACCACCGCCACGCCCTAAAGATTAAAAAAAAAAGAATATCTATAAATAACGGAATTGATTTTATTAAGATTTTATGCCATTATATTAATATAATTTCGTTGCTTTTCTTTGTTAATAACTGTGCATGTTTTTTTATATGTGCGACAAAATTTTTATCTTTTTTTTATTCTTATTTATTTAATTATTAATTACTTACAACCTTCAAAAGGTTGTTTATTAACATTGTTTTGCATAATAGATATAATAAATATAAGGATTGAAGAGTACTACAAGTTACTACATTATCGGCATTACTTTAGTTTGTTTTTATTACTTTAGATATCTTTTTAGCCGATTAGATTATTGAATTTGTTACAGCATTATCCGCATTACAATGAGATTTTATGCGCAAGAATTCTTGACAGATTGATTTGCATTAATATAATTTAATTAGGTTTGTAATGGTTTGTAATGGTTTGTAATGGATTTAGATTTAATAACAGAAGAAGAAGCTTCAAAGTCATTAGATTTTATTACGTCAAGGATTGTAATAAGAGTTATCAGTGAAGAATACACAGAAAAGCACAACAAGAATAACGTAATAAAACTTTTTGATGAGCTTAATAACTTTTTAAATTACAACCTTGAAATGATAGTAAAATTACTAAAGAATAATAAAGGTAATGACATTAAAGCATTATTTATTATAGAAGAAAAAGACGACGAAAAGTTTGCTAAATCTATTATAAAGTTAGCTTTGGATTTCTCTACTTCACTAAGCGAAACAGACGTTGCGTTCCTTATTTTTCTAGATAAGTTTATTCCTTGTTTTTATAAACTAAAGAAAGAAATAATTAATAAAATAGTAAACAAAGATATTTTAAAAGGAAAAAAAGTTACAGATATAAAACTAAAGGGACTAAATATAAAAAACGTAAACATAATACTTGATGAGATATTAGAGATAATATTATTTACTGCGGGTTATATCGAATAGTTAAAATAGTTAGGTTCGCAATGATTTTTAAAGAAGATGATATATCTTTTACATTAGGTTTTCTACTTAAGAAAACAAGAAAAATACAACTAGTAGGAAAAGATTCAAGCAGTAGAAAAAATTCAAAAGTCCTAAATTTTTTTTTCGACTTTAAGCTTATTTTATTTCATTACATTGATATTATAAGGGCAACACTAGAGAATAATAACGTTGATGGTTATAAAAACCTCTTACTATCCGAAGGAATTGAAAGCGAGAAGTTTTTAAAATTGATTATAAACTTCGTTTTGAATTGTAGTGTTTTAGAACTTAGCCAACTTGATATTTTATTCCTTAATTTTCTAGACAATATGATTGTATATTTTTTCTATTTAGAGAAAGAAATAGAAAAAGCAATAATCAATAAAGGCGAAAAAGTATTCAACGAAGACGGGACAAAAGTACAAAAAACTATTTACACACAACTCAAGGGACTAAATATAAAAAAAATTATAACTATAATTGAAGTAATTGGAAAATCAACAGAGGTTTTAGGGGAAAATAGTACTACATTGATAATTGAAAAAAGTTAATAGGTTTATAATGGTTGTTTTTAATAATGATAATATGCAATTCTCATTGAGATTCATTTTGTCTAAAATAAAAAAAAATAAATTAAATGATAAAGACTCAGAAGAAGAAATAATAAATAAAATAAAAAAACTTTTGCCAGATTTTAACCTATTTTTAGATAATAATATGGAAACATTATTAAAAGAAGTTTCTACATATGGAACATTAACAGAGAATTTACCAGCACTTAACATTAACGAAATATCATTTATTAATTTTTTGAAGCACTTTATAAGTTATTTAACTAGACTTAAATGCGCATTATTAAACTTAGAACTTGAAAAAAAATTATTATATATAGATGAAATCAAAAAAATAATAGAAGAAATAGAAAAATCAGCCAGTGACTGTTGCTCATATACATAACCAAAAGGGTATAGAGCCTATCATATTCTTGACAATTTGAAAAATATCGACACCATAACACGAGCAATCAATTGAGGTTATAGTTAATGTTTGGAGAGTCAGATTTATACAATGAAAATCGCAACCTTATTAGACTAGTAGAAAACTTTGACATAAAATCAACAGGAGCTTTTGCAAAGAGGAACGGGACAAGACTAATTGAAAGCTCACCCCTTGAGATGTACGCAATATCCACAAAAAAAAAGGTGTTTGTTTTTTTTTCAGATAATGAATATAAAATAATTTCACTTGAAGACTTTACGGAAATTGAAGCAAAGAAACCAAATCCCACGGGGCTAAGTTTCAAAGAATTAAGCAGCGCAAAAATAAAAGTTAACGAAGACCTTATAACTATATCACTAAAGAGTTCAATATTTAGAACTGACAAAGCTAACGCGTTGAACTTAATGCTTGAAAGTTCTACGGTTAGTAACTACGAGTTAAACAATTTTTTAAGTATTCCGCAAAGATCCGTCATTGCTTTCGGCAGCACTTTTTTATTTTCATACTTAAACAATGAGTTCTCGTTCTCTTTTGGTTCGTCAAGTACTCCGACGGACGGCTTCCAGCTTGACTATTTAATAGGTTCGAATATATTAGACGCAATTTTTTTCGATGAGTATATAGTATTCTCAACTCACAACTCTATTAATACGTTATCCTATCCAAGGCTTAACCCGTTTGCAAGCGGCGGGAGCATTCCGACAATAAAAAAAATATATAGCGGGGAAGTAAATAATAACACGCTTATAACGATAAGCGACGGGATTATATTCTCTAATGACAACGGAGTTTTTTTCATTTCTACAAACATAGTTAATCATATTAATATATCTGAACTAACAACTAACGCCCTACACATAACATCGGAAGAAGGTTATTACATAAAAAAAATATCTTCCTATTATATGGCGCAAAATGTTTTCTTTTGTCTTAGAAACGACGGTGTAATCTTTAAGGGTGTTTTAAATCAAAAAAGCAATTTTAATTCTACGACCGGAAAAATATCAGAAAGAAGCGCGTATTTTTCTAGGATAACAACCGAAGGAAGAGAATACGTAGACATAGATTACGCAGGTAGAGTGCTAATAACAAAAAGTAATAACTTTTATTACTGTGAATTAAGCAAAGAATTTCCGTACCTAAGCGACAATAAAAGAAGGTACGACCAGTCCGACTTAATTGAATCTTTTAAAAATATAAATTTTTTGGATTGCTTTAAAAAATATCACGTAATAATTAACAGGCTTGCCTATGTAACTACAAAAAATAACTTTACTTGCGACTATGATTTAAAGGTCGGGAAAGAATATTACGTAAATATAGATAACGACACAGTAGAAGTTATAAAAATAAATAAAAAAATAGTAAACGTATACACTTACGACAAAGATTTTGACAAAAATTTTATAGTAATAGGAGAGCAAGTAAAGCAAATAGACATAACAGAGGTAATGAAATACAACGACTCGCAAAAAATATATATGACTTACGCAAGTATAGAAGACAAGAACATAAAATTTGAAACTAAAGAAATATCAGAGAAAGAAAAGACAGACAAAAAAGTTAATGTGTTCGGTTTTTTTGCCGTTGTTGGCTTTGGTTATGATTCTAACCTAGGTATGTTTATAAGGTTTCCGAATAGAGGAGAGATGATAACATTAGAATACTCGAGCTTTAATCTATCACTCATTAATGTTTCAACGCATACCAGGACAGGAATAGAAAGAACAAACACAATAAAGAAAGATTTTACGAGCTCAATAGATAGCGTTATACAATCCACAAGAACGAACAGAATAGAAAAAGATATGACTATTAACATACCGATAGGCTATTACGGTGTTATAGTTTCACTGGATAACCAAGATGTAACACAAAGAAAATAAAAAAAAAAAAAAAAAATAAAAAAAAAAAAAAAAATATGGGTAAACATGAGTATAACAACAATAGAACCAAGAATAAAAGTCAATGGAAACGGTAGCAAGAAGGGTTACTCCTTTAACTTTCACGTAGAAAAAGACTCCGACGTTATAATTTCCTTTTTAGAATTTGGAAAAACTAGCATAACACTTTCAAATAATGATTTTATACTAACGCAAACACCAAACAAAGAGGGGCGGAATGTTGAGTTTAAAACTATAACGCCAGCGGTAAAGGACTCTATTACTTTCACAAGAAAAACCCCAATAATAAATAAAGTAGATTTCAACGAGCGCAGTCAAGTAACCTACTACGAGGTCGAGTATGAGTTTGAAAGGGTGTATAATATACTTCAAGAGCTTAGCTTTAAGTTTAAAGTTCTATCAAGCTCAAAAATTCCAGACCCTCAAAATTATGTTTACGGTTATCCAATAGTTTCAAGTGGCAAAAATGGTTATGAGCTTTTTCCTTTTCGTCTTGACCACGCGACAAACGTGACAGACGGTTCCGTTCTAACCGTAGACACAAAGGCTAATAAAATTTTATTCTCTCCTCCAACTGCTGGCTCTCATAACCCCCCAATCCCACCACCTTCAAAAGATTTGTTACAATTGGTTTCAGTTAATGGCTCTTACATATTATCTAATCCACAAGAACCTCTACTCGCCACGGACAAAAATGTGGCTCTCGTTTGGAATGGCGTTCGGTTTATCAAGACAGATGCACATACTCTAGCAAATCCATCTATACCGAAGCCAACAAATAAAGACCAAATACTAGAAACAGACACAAGCTCACGCCCTACATGGGTTAACAAGCCAGACGTTCTACCAAAAGCAACGTCAGCAGGGCAACAATTAAAAAGCGATAAGAATTTAAAAGCAAGGTGGGTTGATAGCAAAGACTCAGTCAACACTGAAATGTCAAACGGTATAATATCAGGGTTCGACATATCAAGAATTGACGACACGCACATAAAAATAAGTGCAGGAGCTTACCAGATTGTAGATGACACAGTCGGAGATAATCCCAAAGTTACTATAAAAAATTATTCGGGAACTCCGAATTTTCAAATCCCTATAGTTGGTTCTTCTTCGTTTCTTTATTTAGATACAACAACAACAAAATTAAAAGTTGAGTCATCATACGTTGATAATCCTAGGGCAACGCTTATTCTTCTTGCGGAAATAGAACACACACACAATAAAAAAATTACAAGATTTAGCCCAGAGTATACAGTAATTAATTCAACGGCTTATCAATTAAAACAATTTTTTAAACAAGTATCAGGAAATAAAGCAAAGTTTATAAGGTTAACTGGAAAGCTACAAACTTCTAATCAGTTAGAATATACGGCGGGAAAGTTTTTCGGGTACGGTGTAAACGCTAATAACTCGAAGGCTATTCCTAACGAAATAGACTTAACTGCAAAATCTCCCGCCCCTTTTAGATGGCGAACATCTAAGGACGTAGAAGGTGCGAGCTTAACAACAATAGACTCAACAAAAATTAAAATAGAAACAACAAGCGGAACAATAAAGCCGCTTAATCATAACCATTGGACGCAATGCTTGGTATGGGTAACATCTGACGGCGAGTTATTAATTCAATACGGGTTTGAAGATGTTAATTTTAGGCGCAAGCTTTTAAATATATCAGACTTTATAAAATCAATTCCAAAGTCCGAGCTTCTAAAAAGGAACTCTGCACCAGTGGCGGTTATTAGATTTTTACAAGGTGCAGATTTTAAGCGTCACGAAATTATCCAGCTAACAGACTTTAACGTTGGAGGGTCTGGAAGCAGCGGTCTAGGTTTACCAATTGTAGGAACATCAGACGCAGGAAAAACTCTAACAGTTTCAAGCGTTGGCAATTGGGTTACTACTAATTATAAAATAATATCGTTACCGCCTTCTCTGCCTACTGATGTCGGAAAGTCTGTAGTTGTTTCTAATACAGGCAAATTTGTATTAACAAAAAACAAAGTTTACACAATGCCAACGGTAACGCAAGCGGACAAAGACAAGTTATTACTCGCCGGAGATGCTGGTAATTTTGTGTTGTCATCTTTTCCTATGCTAAAACCTGATGCAAAAAATAAAAATTTAATTATAAGGTCAAAGGGTGATGGGTTTATCTTTGACTCAGAAAAAGATTACCTAGCAAGAACATACCTAACGTCTGGAGTTATAAAAGGATTTCGCCCAGTTGAAATATTATCATCTGGTACATCTATAAAAATACCAAGAGGCGACGTGATATTTATGGACGACAAAGAAGGAGAGCCAGAGCATCAAACTTATAAGACTATACCAGCTAATCCACAATATGACCTGATGCAGATAAGCAAGAACGACGCGACGTACATTTATGTAACAAGAGCTGGTAACATATTAGAAACATACACAGAACCCCACTACGTGCGTGGCGACAAGGTTCTTTTATTTAGGGTTGACCATTCAGACAGGAAAAAAATAGAGAGCGTTTCTTATTTGTTTGAAATTCAAAACGCAATACCTAACCAAATAAAGGAAATTTTTAAAAGGATAGGAAACAAGGTCGAGGGTTTAGAAATTGAAACAGAGGGAAAAAACTCTCTTAAACATTCAGGTGGGAAATTTCTCGGGTTCAATGCTGGCGCTGGAGATAGTGAACTAGAGCCACACACAAAAATAATGCAAGCTTCTAACCCTTTGCCCTTTGAATTTAGGAACGTAGCAGGTAAAGATACGGCAACAGTCACTGCGTTTCCAGCTGTGCCAAAGGTAGAAAAAACAAAAGGAACACAAACAGAATTAACGGACGGACACGTTGCTTATTATCCTACTTGGATTTTTCCATTTAACCGCTTAGTTGTTCAGGTTGCAACAAAGGAATACACTTCCGCAAAATTGCCAAGTGCTACAGATATAGCTTTAGAAATGAAACCAGATGCAGATGCTAAAAATATCGGGGCATTAGTTGGATTTATTAAGTGGGAAAAAGGCAAAGACTTTTCAAATGGTAATAGTTTTATACACTTTAATTTATTAAGTGGTGTTGCTAGCGGCTCGCCTTCTAGTCTTCCGACAATTTTGAAAGGTGATGAGGGTAGAGTTTTACAGATTTCAAACACTGGTGACGCACACTGGGGGGTTAAAATTATTCCGCCCAGTCTAGGAAACAACGACACTCCAGCTATATTCGACACTATGGGAAACATAGTCGCGGGTTCTAATGATGACGACATAATAATCCCAAACGCTCCTCAAGGTGATTTTTTTGCTGTTACTAGAAACGGAAAGATTGAGGCACTAACAAATCACACAGATTATCCACGCCCTGGATACTGGTCTAACGAAGGACTAGGAAACATTATTACAGAACCTTTCCCGCAATATGGTAGCTCCAAGGGAATACAATGCATAAGCATGACAAAAAATAACGCTGGGGCCGGAGAGCAACAACACATTAGAATAATATCTCTATTATCATCAATTAAAAAACTTGATATACCTGCAACAATAGCAGACCCGACACGAGCTGGAGTAGATGCAAACGACTACCCATTAATAGATGACTACAATAACATAGTAACATCTCTAAACGGATTATTTACAGATACAAAGTTTTTGAATTATATAAAACCAAAAACAAAAGGAGAGGCAATATTAATTGGAGGGTTTAAAAAAATAACAGGCGGTGGGGTTTATGATAAAGCAAACTGGTTAAACCTATACAATGGGAATTCAGATTTTGAAATAAAATTAAGTGCAATAGACCCTATAAATGTAAACGAAACAAGGATAACAAATATTCCTTTCACATTTATTTCATCTACTAATTGGGAAATAAGTGTAAGCGAAGAAAGACATAAAGCAAATGTATCAGCTACAACAAATCCTTCTCTTGATTTAATATCATTTAACAACGCGTTAGAAGATGACATTACTTTAGAGATAGTATTCGATAAATGCGTAGTAACAGAAAGCCACGCAAGTATGCAGGGTGGGTTAAGTTATTCAGTTGATTTGATTACTTCAAGTGATAAACCAATAACTCAAGAAACAAAGTTCACGCACGATATAAATAAATCAACAACTTCAACAATAACTATTCCGCTAAATGTTAAAACAACTATCGTAGGCTCAGGAAAAAAACTATACCACAGGAAAGGAGATGCAGGAAATGACAGTTTATACATTGGTGTTATGTTAAATTTTAACCATAGCAATACTTTTGGTTATAGGGATTCTTATTTTGCTAGAACTCAACGCAGCGGAGAAATGTCAATTGAGAACAAAATAAAAGCGATTACCACAGGTCATATAAATATTACTAGAAAATCAAAAGGAGGTTCAGCATTAGCAAGGACAGACTCACGCTATGAATATAAAACATTAGAAGAAATTTCTAACTTACAAGGGAACGACATTGACAACCCTATCCCTAAAGATTTCAAAGGTGCATTTAATGGAGGAGCTCCGAAGTTAAAGTTTGGAAAAATTACTATAATGTACTCAATTTTATTTTTAAGCCCCCCAGAGTCTTTCACTGAATTTAATTTGAAAGCTAGAGGAATAGTTAACTCAAGTTATAACGTACATAATCAACCTAGTATATTTTTAGAAGAACAAACGGGAAAATCTAAGTTTACCAATAGAATAGAGGCTGTAAAGATGGCGTCAAAATCAACTGAGATACAAATCTATCACCTTAATTGCACCGAAGAGCAATTCAAGAAGTGGAAACTTGTTGTATATTTTCATAGCAATTTGCCAGAGGTAGAGTTTAAAAAACTTTGTGAGCATTTCGGTACTGGTATTTGGTTTGTTAATGATTCTAATATTGAACCATAAGAGGGAATAATGAAAAAAATTATATTCAGAAACGGAGATTTAATACCTTCTGATTCAAAAGACATAAAAATAAAAGCTCCACAAGGTGATTACTTTCTTGTAATGAGGGACGGAAAACTTGAGGCACTGACCAATCATTCGGATTATGTAAACATGGGTTATAACTCAAACACAGCCCCAGAGAAAACGGCTCAATTTCCTTTCCCTCAAGGAGAGGTTTATCGTGGTTTCATGTGTAGCAACATGACTAAAAATAATGATGGGGCTAGTGATGTACAACATTTAAGAACTACTGAAGTGTGGAATGGTATGGAGAATATGGGTGCTGGATTACCTACTTCTGTTTTAGATGTTACTGGTAGCAGTTGGAAAGATATGTATACTCTTATGATGAAGTATGACACTACACAAAAATACATTGATTGGATTAGACCAAGTAAAGGAAAAATAAGAACTAATGAAACTAGTTTAATACGTAATGAACTACAAGTGGCAGGAAAAAATGTGTTATATGAAGGTTACAGTAAAACATTACCTATTAAAGCACCAATAAGAATAACAACTACAAGTACAGAAACTACCAATATCCCTTTTGTAAAAATTGGTCACATTAGAAATTACACTAGTCTAGTTATTGATATGAATTTATCGGCTTTATCAATACCTGAAGATGAGGATATTTTAATAACTATAACTTTTGATAAGATGGACTTATATACATATAAAAGAAATACAGGAACAGGAAAATATATAATAAGATTAATAACTTCTAGCTCTAAAAATTTTACAAGTACAAATATATTTAATACAGGTCATATACCTAATGATACATATAAAACTATAAAGTTAAATTTAGAAACTACGGTTAAAGGTATAAAAAAAGGAACTGTAGCACCTAAGCTATTCCACGAACCAAACAAACAGACTAACAATGTTTTATATTACGGTTGTATTCTTGAGTTAGAAGATAAAAATCAACCATTAGTTAAAGATGATTTAGTGTATTATAATTTATCAGGACATATAAATATAACTAAAAAAACATCAAGTGCATTACCAAGGACAGACTCACGTTATGAATACAAAACCTTAGAAGAAATTTCTAATTTACAAGGTATAGATGTAGGTACGTTACCACCTGCAACAGGTTTTAAAGGGATATACAACGGTAATGCACCTAAACTTAAATTTGGTAAGATTATCTTAATGTACTGTATGTTATGTCCTAAAACACCTAAATCGTTTGGAGATTTTGATGTTACTGCTAGAGGTATAGTACCATCGAGTTATAATGTACAAAACCAACCTAGCTTCTTTTTAGAAGAACAAACAGGAACAAATAAATTTACTAATAGGATAGAGTTTGTAAAACACAAAAGTATATCTGGTGAGATGTTAGAATATAATATTGAGTGTACAGAGGAACAGTTTAAAAAGTGGAAAGTGGTAGGATACTTTCATAATACCCTACCTGAGGCAGAATTCAAAAAGAAGTCATTAAAATTTGGAACCAGTATATGGTTCGTAAATTCTACAGATGTACCTAATTAGGTATATTTTTTTAAGTTCTTTTTCATGAAAACCACTTATAATTGATTTTTTTCATGAAAACCACTTACGTTCCATGAAAACCACTTACGTTTGAATCTTTTCATGAAAACCACTTACACAGACCTAGAGAAATCTTTCTCTTTATACGTTTTATTTTTTTTAGTATCACATCTAATCTCCACATTTAGCATCCAACCCGATGGTATTTCACGTATATTATGGTCAAAATGTACATTTCTTAGCCTCTCCTCATTAAGCTCCTCTTGTATTAACTTTTCTAGATTCTTCATCGATTGTTCATGCCGTGTATTTATAAATAACTTTATCATTATGCAGGCTATAATACCTACAACTATTAAAGACACGGCTAATATACCGCCTACTTTTACTGTTTCAATTAACTCTTTACTAAGCATTTTATTTATCCTACTTAATTATCTTTGTTCAATATTGATAAGACTCAACAATAATATTGAGTCATAAAATATGCGGGGTCTTTTATTATTAATCGGCTTATATTTACAGAAAACTCTACATATACTATGTAATGTAGCTAGATTAGATGTATTTTCCACATCTCTACCATTTTCTTTAATAAGAAAATTATCTAATATAATATTTTTACCGCTTAAACTTATACCTTTATCTTTATGTGTTTTAATGGAATAAAATTTATTTAATATCTTATCCATTATATGGAGAAAGATATCATCTATTAACTTCTCTATCTTTTTATTATCCTGAGGTTCCTCATAAATACTATGTAAAGATTCCGTTAAAACCCAAACATCTTTAGATACACGTTTTCCTTTTAAACAATCAGATATATTGTCTAAATCAATCTCATAACTACCCAATGCGAGTCCATCTTCTTTTGAATAAACGTCATATTCACATTTCATATTAGAACAATCCATTATTTTAGTTCTCCTATTTAATTAATATATTTATTTATTACATCTATCGAAGCTAATAATTGTAGGTTTACTTACGTTACAAAGAACACCAAGTTGATATTGAGTTAGTTTTTTGTTCTTTGCCTCTTTAAAAATATATTTTAATGTAGTAAGTAATAAATACATAAACATAAAAGTTTTTCAACTTCATAACATGTTAACTTATCAAAATCATGTCTTTTTACGATATTTTGTATTATATCTACAAAAGGCAAAGCTAAATTCAAAGAATTTACATCTAATATAGAAGATATAACTTTAAAGTTATATTTAACTTTTATCTTATAGGTGTGGTTTATTAACGTTATATCTTTTATATTATTGGGGAATTTTTTTAACATTATATCTGTATAAATATATATAAGCATAGACATATAATCTTCAATAGGATAATAGTAATCTACAAGTTTTAAAGCTGCATGTTTTTCTTTTAAATTACATAGGTTTTTAACATCTCTTAAATCTGTTATTTTAATGTTAAATTTTATTATGAAATCTTCTTTTGTACGGTTTTTTCTGCGTACATATTCATACACTTCATAACTTAATGATTTAACATAACAATCATCTGATTTTAGGAGTCTATTTTTCATGCTTATCTGTTTAACTTTCATTTTAATTTACCTATTTAAATAATTTATTTTATATCTTAGGAATATAATTACTGTATTCCATTATCAACATTTATTTAAATGCGTATACCTGTTGCACAGAGATCTGAATAACTATAATGTATACTATTTAATTTTTTTCTATTAATTTGTTTTAGTTTGATTTTTTTTAGTTTAAGTTTAGCATCTTGTCTTTCATATGAATGATAATTTCTTGGCATGGCATATGAAATATGACCATTATTATCGTCTGTAACAGAATTAGATGGCAACCAGCTATACCATTTATCGAAACATAAAGTTTCAATAATACCTCTATGTAGGTCTATCATTTCTTCACGTTTTTCTTCTAATTCATTATCTGAATGCTTAAACGGTATCAATTTATACCAACTATTAAAACATAAACCTTCTATATCATCTATAAGCTTAGATAGAGATTCTTTATGTTTTTGTTGCAACTTAGGAATAGATAAACTATAACAAACCATACAGTCAGGATTCATCTGATTGAATAGCCAAGCACAATCTACTAATTGACCTTGTACAATAGAGTTACATGCTAAATCCATTTCTATTAGATATTCTAAGAGTGATTTCATACGCTTTACGTCTTTAAGCTCATCTTTGATATATATCATATTATCTTCTGTAAAGTTTTTGATGTTATCAATCATATATGGGGTTAATTTTTTTAATAGTGTATCTATGTTAGTCATTATATTTCCTCTTATATATATTGCTTGTTTTTACATTTAGCAACCACCCATTAGTTTTTAGACCCTTCTTTATTTGTAATAAAACCTCACGTAAGCCTTCTTGTATTATTTTTATACTCCAAATAATTTTTATATAATTTAATATAACAAATAGCATCTATTACGCTATCTTCAAAAACAGATTCTGAACCTGACCTTATACTTATATGTTGAGAACCAAGTGTTAAGCTAAGTTCGCTAATCCTAGTAACAGGGTTAAGACACTGTAACATTCTTGTTATTTTTAACTTTAACATTGTATTTATAAAATTAAGAATTTCCTGTTCTTTTATCTTTTCATTATATTTTTTATTAAATAATCTATTTATTTTACCAAAAACACTTATATGTTCATCATCATCATAATAATTATGTTTAGTTATATGATTAAACCCATTTATAAAATCAATAAAAGAACCTGTTTTACCTCTATCTTTTATTATATTATCACAGACAACCGTAATATCTTTATTTATATCATAAATTTTATAATATTGTTTTAGTGTTGTTTGTAATCTATTATATAAGCTGCTGTTTAAAGCATCTATATTATGCAAAAAACAGAATATAGATATATTACCATTATAACTTACATAATCACGATTAAATAAAAATACAGAATTAAAACTTATCTTGTCAGAAAAAAATAAAATATCCTCTAATAAATTTTTACTTTTATTCATTTTAGTTACCTCTAATAAATTTTTACTTTTATTCATTTTAGTTACCTCTTTTATTGAATTATATGTACACCTTTACGACCCTTTTCTCCTTTTAGACCTGAACAATCTATACAATCTATACAACCTTCACAATCTATACAACTTTCACAATTTTTACAGTTTTTACATCTGTCACAGTTTTTACACTTGTCACAGTTTTCACAACCTTCACAACATATACAACTTTCACAGTTTCCACAACCTGTACACTCTTCACATGTAATACAGGTTATGCATGAAGCACAATCGATAGATTTGTAACAGTTATGGGAATAAGAACAAGAGTCACAATCTGAACACTCACAACATTCATAACATAAATAACAATCTATACAGTCGACGCACAACTTACAAAAACTACAAGTATTACATTGACTTGATAATGAACAACTATAACAATTATAACACAACAGACAAGAATAACACTCTATACACATTTCACAAGTGGCAGAAGATTTATTATCATTGTGTAATTCTTCTATTTTTTTCAAGGTTGAACTTTTAAATTTGTTCCAATTATCTATTTTATATGATTTTAAGCTATCTAGCTGTTGCCATTCATTCATTTTATATGATTTTTTTAGATTCATTTAAGTACCTCTTTTATTAAATTATAAGCCCTCTACTAATGATTAATAGAAGGCTTTAATTAATTAGAAACCTAATACTGTATCGTCACATATAATAGCACAACATAATCCTATTATTTCTTTTACAACACTATAAGGATAGTAAGATTCCGATTTATCCTTTAAATAATACATACCATCATCATCTTTATAGTTTACATTGGTATTATTTAGAATGTCTAACAATATATCCTTTCTTGTGCTTTTATAAGCATTAGAATACGAAATTAAACCTTCGATTGTATTACCAATACCATTATTAAGACATAAACTATATTCACTCAAGGCTACACATATAAAATAGTTAAGAACGTGAACAGCAAATTCTATAGGGGATGACTCATTCACCATGTTCATATTATTAGTAATTAATACCTTTTTTATCTCACCAAGTGTTCGTTTTTTATAATGTTTAGTGTTTAATGTACCCACAGATTTTACAAATAGACGATTATTATAATGGGTATTACGTTTATTGTCCAGTGATATGTAATTATCACACGAAAGATCAATTCCGAATTTAAACGCTTTATTACATGCCTCAGAAACATAACTTTCAATACTAATATTATATTTTTGATTGTGAAAATCTGATATTTTTTTAGACATTATATTACCTATTTAATTAAATTATTGTTTTTATATTAAGAAACGTAATTTCTTAATCATCATCATCACAAGCATCAAAGTCAGATGTTATGTTTAACATTTTTTTATATAATTGAATATAATGCTCAACATCATCTGACATTTCAACGCTAAGTATCTTATTTTTTATTATTGACTGTAAGGCTACTTTAACAAAACCAAGGTCTGTAAGTCTTTTATATACTGCCCTCTTGGTTTTTAACAAGTCCTTGTTTTTATTTTCTATATCCATAAGGGTCTTATAAGAGTTTTCTAATATTTTAATATCAGAGTCATTTAAAGATTTATTCAAACTTTCAATATTCATTTTTTTATCTCATTGATTAAAATTAAACAGTTGTATAATAATAAAAACATCATCTGAGATGTAATCCTTAGACTAGTATACAAATCTATACTACTATATATATCACACATTTATAAACCTTTTATATAGCTAACATAATTAATATTCGTTTATTACAATGACAATTAATTGGTTATTGTAATAAATACAATTATAGAAAACAAAAAATACCCAGTATAAAACCTAGTGTTATTATATCAAGTGTCATTTTTGTACCATTAAAATAACAAAACAAACAGATGCAGCTAGAAAAATACCAATATATTCGCCCATAATTAATCCTGTAAAAAATAACAGAATATAAAAAATAAACATAATAACGAAAAAAAAATAATTAATGATTCCATCATACCCTCTACATATTAGAACTTTTAAAAAAAGCTTTACATTTTCTTTCTTTACTATCATATTTAACTATAATCTTATCTATATATGAGGCAGTAACCATTTTTTTAGCTGTAGTAATATTAGTATTATTGATATCTATGATAGAACAACTTAGTAGTTGAGGTATTACAAATAGCATCTTTTCATCTTCACTCAACACATATATATTATTATTGTTTATATAATAGACTACACCAGTAACTAAAGATACAGCCAGCATTACATATATACGTATAGATTTAATAAATTTATTTAATTCCATTATTTATCCTCTATAAAAAATCATCATGAGTAGTTTTTAATCCTCGTGGGTATTCATCTGTTATACCTGGCATAAACACGTTAGGAAAGTTCGTATTATCAGATATGTATTTCTTATGAGCTAAAAAAATATCACACACGTCTTTAAAAAAATAAAGTAAATCTACAATATCAGAATTTGATATCTCTGTTTCATAAGTGTGATTATTTATGGTATTTAGCTCTTTTATATAAACTTTAGATAGATTAGATATTGACTTTGTACCTTTATTGATTATGTTCGTAACATTATCCACATTGTCAGTAACCTTTTTTATAGAATTATTAATTTTGTTTAGATTCTTATTTACAGATTCTATACTGCTGGTGACTGTTAAAATTTCTTTAGGTATAATATAACTATAGAAATTAATATATAAAGAACCAAAAAACATCATGACAAGCAATAAACTTATACTTAAATACACTGATATATTCATTATTTAAACTCCTCAATGGCTTCTAATTCTACTTGCATAAATATATTTGAATTCTTTAGTAATATGTTTTTTTGTCTACTATCTTTTAAAAATCTAAAAAATTTTATTTCAGGTAATAAATCGGAAGCTATTACATCTTTATTAAATCTACAACATTTTATCAAATTATATTCTATCGCTTTTAAATCATCTATAGTATATGTACCTGACGCCTCGAAAACAACTTTATATTTTGGAAATGGCTCGTTTGGTCGTATATTTTTTTTTACAAACACAATATGGGTTGATATTATTTTATTTAAATTAAACTCACGTATTAAATTATAAGCATATATTTTTCCTTGATTCCTATACCCACGTTTGTTAGACGTGTCACCATTAAAACTTTTATAATCGATAAGATAACCAACATCAGGTTCAGAGTCTAAGATATAAAACAAATCTGGCTTATATCTTAGTTTTATCTCATTACCCGTCTCTGTTTGGTACACAACATGTCGTCCCTTTTCTTTTTCTATATATAGAGATTCGTTTCTTATCTTTTCCATATCTAAAGGATTGGTATTAAGGACATTAGATAAAAAATCGTAATCGTTAACGCCGATAAGACATTTATTTAAGCCAGCTATTGAAGTTCTATCTGTTTCTGCTTTCTCAAATAAACTAAGAGGCTTTAATGATTCATCACACAATATATCATGCATTATATTACCTATTATCATAGCCGAGTTACCATATGGGATAAATGCACCATATACATTGCTATTTATATAATCATCTTCTAATGTTTCGGAATAACCAGATGAACCCATGAAGTCATCATTAAAATAATCTTCATCTATTATAATATCTCTTGACTTTACAGTTAACATTTACTTTACCGTATTTAAATATTATGATATATAAAACATATATATTATATTATGTCAAGGTTTTTATGATATTTTTTAAAAATAAAGGTTATATACCGAAAAGAGCTACTAAATATTCAGCTGGTTATGATATAGAAGCTAAAATAGATAATGATAAGTTTTATCTATTACACCCAAGATGTACATATTTGTGTTCTACTAATGTTTTTATAAAAATTGATAAGTCATTGTTTGGATTGATGACTATTAGGTCTTCTGTGGCTCTTAAACACGGTATAATATTAATGAACACACCAGCTATAATAGACTCAGATTATACAGGCGAGATTAAATTGCTATTACATAATACTTCTGATGTTATTTATACAATAAATAACGGTTGCAGAATAGCACAAATTATCTTTATGAAATATCATATATGTAATGATAATAATTTAAAAGATAGAAATGGTGGATTTGGATCTACAGATTAATTGAGTCCTAACGGAACATTGGTAAAGTACATTAGATCCGTTAGGTGATTATATATATACTATAAATAGTAGTATGTAAAGATTTATTTTACATAAGATAGAACCTTTTTTTTATCTTTTGGATAAAGTAAGATAGTTATATTATGATATTCATTTAATATCTTATATTTAGTTATGTGAACAAGCCCCATCCAACCCTTTGAGTCTACATATATTTTTTTTCCACATTGTGTTTTTATTACAAAATCCAACTTACAAAAAAACATATGTTTATCATTTAGTTTGAAATTTAACCTAACCTGTCTTTTTATATTAGATTTACCAAAGAGGTCACAAAGTTCAATATAATGATTTCTTTCAGCTTTTGAGTCAAACCACTTTCCGTCATGTAATACACGTACAGAATTATACTTGTTTTTCCTTAAATTTGATGGAATTTTTGATAGTTTTTCTACAATAGACTTTACATTTTTTTTTATTGGCATGATTGACACTCGTCTTGATTAGATAAAGGAGGAACACTAGTTGTATGTAAATAATATAAAGCTTTAAGCTTCTGTTTCCAAGCATATATATGGTCATCATGTATCTTCTTTCTTTTTTCTCCAGATTTATAGAACATATTATGAGATATACCTTGTGTGATAAACTTCTGAACTGTAGCTGTTCTATCTATCAGTTCTTTTTGGTCATGCTCATAAGCACCTCTAAACAAATACTTATACTTATCTGTACTAACAGGCAATCTAGTTCCAGCGATAGACCCTAAATTTCTCATTAGATAATCATCACTAATACGAATATCAAGAAGAGGGTTTCTAATAGTATATGTACCGTATTTAGATTTAATATTATACATATTAGATTTACGTGGTTCTAATGATGGTGAGCACCCAGCAAATCCACTTATAGTAGATGTAGGAGCTATGGCTGTTATATTACCACCGTATGATATAGATGTAAGGTTCTGGCACAAATCCTTTATTATGGATATAACAAACTCTTCTGGTTTCTTTGCACCTAATACACCTATATGTTGTAAAGCGTCATTAAAACCCATAAACCCTATACCTATATCTTTATGTTTTTTAAATTCTTCTTTATTTTTAATTTTAAGAGGTGTTTCAGAGGTCTTTATAGACTCATAAAAATAATCCCATACATTACACATGAATTTATATGCAGCTTTAACATATATATATGAGTTAAACCTACTACTCTTATTTACTGTATCCTCATCTACGTAACTTCTGAGTATAGCAAGAAGATTAAAAGAACCCAGACAACATACAGCATACTTAGAAGAGCTTGTATTACAAAATATCTCTGTGCATAAATTCGATGATGTAACTTTAAGGTCATTTAACTTATAATAACCACATAAGTTATTATTTACATTATCTATAAATATTATAAATGGCTCACCTGTTTCTATTCTTTTTTCTAGAATACAACTCCATATATATCTTGCTTTAACTGGAGGATATGTTTTTGTTTTATCAGAACCCCTTGTTATTAATTCATAAGTGTCATCATTTTCAACAGCGTTCATAAATTCGTCATTTATGATTACACCATGATGAAGGTTCTTTGCTTTATAATTATCATCACCTCCATTATCTTTTCTCATTTTAATAAAATTAAGTATATCTGGGTGGTTTACATCTATATAAGCACACGCGCTACCAGCTCTTGCAGAACCTTGTGATATTGAAGTTGCGAATGCACTTTGTGTGTTTAAGAAAGGCATTATACCAGATGATGTATGATTATCACGAATTTTGCAACCCTCTTCTCTTACATTACCCCAATATGTACCTAATCCACCACCTCGACTAAATATTTCACCTGTCTGATATATTGTATCTAATATACTACGTAAATCATCACTAGCTTCGTTTACATAACATGCTATAGGTAAATTACGAGATTTTGTGTTAAAATATCTTAGAACTGGTGTAGATGGAACAAACATCTTATTTTCTAATAGCATCTTTATACTATTATACTCCTCTTCTGTGTACGATTTTTTATTATAATCTAACATTTTGATAATTCTATCATTGTATGAACCATCAAATAAATCTGCTTGTATATCTGCAGATAATCTATTATTTTCAATCATTAAAAAAATCTCCTTTCATTGCACCCTTTTGATAATCTGTGCCTTTTATATCAAATTGTTTGGTATCAGTTTGTAATCCTACAAATGAATCCATCCATGGTAATGGGTTTTCTACTATTTGTTTTCTTCTATTTGGTATGCCTAGTTCGGTAAGTCTTTTATTAATTATATATTTTACATACTCTTTCATTACAGGTTTTGTTATTCCGTTTATGTCATTAGAGTTTTCATATAGAACATCTATAAATTTAAATTCTATAGATATAATTTTGCTAGCGTGTTTATTTATTTCGTCAAACACCTGTTTTTTTATCAATCTTTTTCTTGATATAAGTTGTTTAAACAATCTTATTATAGACTGACAATGTAATTCTTCATCTTTAATAGAATATGATACTATCTCACACATACCTGTCATTGTTTTCTTTATAACAGAAAAGGAAACAAGAGGAGCAAATGTAACAAACAATGAACCACCTTCAATAAGTGCACCTGATACAGCAAGAAAAACTAACTGGTCAGTTGTACTTTTAATATCACGTATATCTAAAAGATATCTGTATCTATCTCTTGCATGACTCATTTGTGTAAACATTTTATATGCATCTGGAGAATGGTCTACTTGGTCAGTCCATAAAGAATATGCATCCATATGTATAGTTTCGATATTAGTAAAAGCAGTAAGCATCATTGATACTTCGTTACTGAAATCTTTACTTAGTTCACGCATGAATAAAGCATAATGCTTAGCTACTTCTACATCTGCTTGAACAAGAAATCTAAATAAATAATTTATAACTTCTCTTTCTGTATCTGTCAAAGACGTATGCCAGTCCTTAACCGATGATATTAGTGATATTTCAGAGCCTAACCAATGCATCTGTTGCTGTTTTTCCCATGCGTCATACGCCCACTGGTCTTTAAATGGTTTATATGGTACAGCAAAATCTTTTCTATTCATTATTTACACCTATAAATAAACAACCTCATTAATAAATAAAACATAACCCTCTATAATTATTCATTTTTTGATTACAAGATTTTACTAGTCATTGGGGTTTTAGTAGATTTCATATAAGCAGAGTATACAGTAGGATATAAATCTATAACTATATCCTTAATCATATTGGCTAACTCTCGTATTTCGGTTTGTGCTGCTTCTGATGTCCGTTCTACTATAAAGTGTAGTAAATTCCTTAAATCCATAGTTAGATATAAAGATGATGACGTGCCACATGGTAATATAAACCTAGCTTGTTCTTTTTTACACTTTGATTCTAATAGTTTATGATATAATTCTTTAGTTTTATTAGTATGGTCTATAATTTCTTTATTTAGAGTATCATTGTTTTCAACACTGGGCATCAATATATTTAAGCTTGACTCTCTATATCTTAAAGAAATTTCACTAATTACACATTTTCGGTAGCGTTGTAATTGTCGTAGTATTGCTATAGGTGCTATTATTATAAATCGCACTATTGCGTGTTCAAACGGGGCAAGATGTCCATGTTCAATAAGATGATTGATGAGCTTTATATCATCTTTCTCTTCTCTTATTTTCTTATGACCATCATGTGATATTCTTATTATTCTAGACAGCTCTTTTTCGTTAGTCATAGAACTGTCTAATTTAACATCTATTGTCATTATAAATCCTCTAAATTATACGGTTTCATATAATAACATTAATTTATAGAATTACAAGTTTTTTTATGCATTCGTCTACAGAAGATTGGTTAAACGTATATTTATGTAACTCATAATCTGTAAGATATTTTCTAGCTTCATTAACAGATATTAGTTTTCTTCTATAGTATAAATCCTTTGCGTTTTTATGTTTTTTTAAACCCTTACTAGATGACAATAACCATCTAGTGCTAGTATTAGAATCGAAAACACCACCGACATTATCGATGGTGCAACAAAGAGGGTTTGTTTTATGCTTAGAAGATGTCAAAGTCTTCTGCTTCATAGTTTATATTATCAATTGGTGAATTGTCAACTTTAATTTTAGAATTTTCATCAACAATAACAACAGGAGCTACATCACTTGGTGAATTGTCAACTTTAATTTTAGAATTTTCATCAACAATAACAACAGGATCTACATCACTTGAAGTGATATTAGAAGCTGATACCGCCTTTTTTAGTTTATTACGACTATTTTCAACCAACATAAGGGTGTCATCACTAGGTGTAAATACAGTAGCTTCGGGGGGTGCAATATAATCATATGCTGATAGATATTTAACACTAAGAATTCTAAAAAATACTTTTGAATTATTTAATGAACTTTCTATTAAAACATCACCATAAAAAGGAGAATCGAATATACTGCGTCCTACTGTATATGTACTAACATTATCTTTTTTAGTGAGTGTTTCGACTTTTTCAAACTCATCATCTATAAGTAGAATTTTAGAATTACTATCCTTTAATACAGGTACTTCTCGTTCTGATGATGCAACTTTAATAATAATATAACCACCATCCACATCTTTGTTTACATATCGGTTAAAGGTAACCGAAGATGATGAATATTTATGATTTTTTGTCATAATATTTTTGTTAATATTATCTATAGTATCACCGTCATTCAGTAAACCAAGAAGAAAATTCTTATATGAGTCACCATTTACAGGTAATAATACAGTCATTTCATATCTATCAAACACACGTAAACCATTAAATTCTCTATTTGTTTTCTTTCTTGCTAAATATGGATAAGTTACTATAACATTTCTCAATAACATATTTGATTTTTTACTCATTGTTAACCTATTTAATTATAAATATAAATATTGATACTATATAAAAATCTTTGTTTTCATGCTTTTTATAGCAGAATATAAACATTGTTTTTCATTAAAAATACCAACCTTAATGTGTTCTTTTTTTATCATACACCCTTCTAATATAACATTAGTGTTAAGATGAAAAGGTAAGTCGTGTACAACCGAATGACTAAATCGTTCTAGACTATTAGTACATAATAGGTCTTCTGTCAGCCTATAAATTTGTATTTTACATGGTATATCTCCTTTATGTGTAAGAATTTCTGGAATATTAAATAACAAGTATCCGTGAGTTTTTTGCTTATCATCAGTATATATCAATGAAGGTTTGGTATTACTAGTTAGCCACCCCCCTTTTGCGGTATGGTTACCGTCCTTATCTATAATTAGATAGTTTCCGTTACCTTTATAATATATACTTTTATATTCATCTACACTCACTGAAAACTTGGTATATTTTTCGATACCCTTTTTTATTTTCTCCTTATCAATAGGGTTGTTAAACTTTACAATAACACCATCAGTGTTTACATCAATCACATTGCAATCATAGTTGTTAATTATGTACAATACAAGTTTTATTATGATAACATGCCCTAGCATTGCAATCATGCTTCTAAAACCCTTATAGCCACCCCTATTCTCTTTATCTAACAATCCATATATAGAATTAACAAATATCTTGATTGCGTTTGATTGTGCTAAGTCATTTAAATCTTTAGATTTTTTTAACGTTTTTCTTTTATTAATTAATTCTCGTATCCTAACTAGTGTTGAATCTTTAAAAAAACAAATCAAAGGATGAAACATTAACTCTGGATAATATCCATCAAAATCAATAATAAGTAAATCACCCTCCTCATGACATGGTTTATGTAAGCTATGACACCCACCCTCACCATTAGCTAAATCAATAATGACCTCCTGCCCAAATTTACCTGTAATCTTATAGTTGTTAAGTGTATCTGGTATTTTATACTTAACTAGAACCTCTCTAAATTCTTTAGTTTTATTCTGTACAAACTCTTTTGTTTTACATTTATCATATGCATAATCTAAACCCATTATCACCTTTTGATACCAAAATACAGATAGTTGAGATGCTATAACTGACGGTCGTACTACAATATCCCTATCTGATAACTTAAAAAGCTGTATTAAAGCACTTAAGATATCTATAGGTCTACCAAAATTACATTTATGATTATAGAATAACTCAAAGGTATTCTTCACATCCTGTCTGTTATACTTATATATATCACTAGTTATGCTTTCGCTCCATGTTAGTCCTCTAATGTTAGAATTTAGCTTAAGAGAACCTGTTGTATAAGCTGACGCACGCATATCAAAACTGGATACATCAAAAAAAGAAGATATACAGTTTTTTATATTACTTATTCTAGGGTCTAATTTATAAAACTTAGAAACTATTGTTTCATTATAGTCTATATGGTCATTTCTACACCCATTAGTATAATTCATAGCCATAAACAAATATGTATTTAATACAAGAGCCTGTCCAACAGTTGAGGGGTTATATATATTAGCTAATATAACCATTGAACCATCATAAATATCATTAAAAGCAGTACATACAAGAGGTAAACCTATTTTTGCAGCTTCTATTTTAAAAAGTTTAACATAAGATTTAAATGATGTAATAGGTGCTATAAAAAAGGCATACCCTTTAACTTTTATCCCTATAAATGCACCATCATGTGTTGCCTCTACATCATATATCATAACCATAGCATCTCTATCGTCTCGACTTTCATTAATTCTAATAACATTAGGTCGTTTAGATATTAACGGCTTAGTATATGTTTTTACCAACTCTTTTCTAATATCATTAAATGCATCTATACTATCAGGAATATCCTTATCATTTATAAAATAATTCTTTTTGGATACCAGATCCTGGTAATCTGTCAGCAGATTCGATACATTGCTAACTTCATATTTGTTATTATCTGACTCTTTATATATTCTACCTGTCCAATCTAACTCATTTATTAATAATTCTTTTAATTCGTCTACACTAGTTAAGTTTAGCATTTCCATTAACGGAATCAGCTTAACCCTATTTTTTGCAACTCTAGAAAATCTAACTATTTTTTTTATATCCATGAACACTCCATTTAAAGGCTATCAATCATATTATTTAAATATTTATTTTTTGTAAAACGTGAATAATCAACAGTGGGTAGGGGCTTAGTTGATTTTTTAAACACGCTCCCGTCTCTTCGCATATAGTAAAGTTTATTATATTTTTCACCATCTCTTACTTTCATTATTTCCATCTCAATTAGTGTATTATCTACTTCTGTATTTTCTCTTTCTCTATAGTTTCTTAGTTCAAAATACACATTTGCTTTTTCATATATACCACCTGAGCCTTTATTAGATGGTGATCCTTTTGTTTTCATTGTTTTATGCATTTCATCTTTTGATATTTGCCCTAATAAAAAAATATCTATATTAAATACCTTTATAATATGTTGCATATCAGTCATTAAGTCGTCTTGTTTTATATATTTTAAGCCTGATACTCTAGGTAAACATTCTAAGTGGTCTATGAATATCATTTTTGTTTTTGGATATCTACCTATGTAATCAATTATAAAATTTTTAAATTGTGATGAATCCTTTGGGCAATCATCAATAGATAATATATTGAAATTGACATTATATGTACCATTAGAGATGTTATCATAAAGATTAACCTTTTCAGGAAACACCGATTTAGATATAGTTTCTATACGTTCCATTATTTTATATGGCGACATTTCTAGAGACATAAACATTTGATGTATGCCGTCATCAAACATGTTAGCTACTAATAAGTTAGTTATAAACATTGTTTTTCCTATACCAGAACCAGCACAACAAATAATAATCCGACCACCTCTTATATTAGACATCATCAACGGTTCGTGTACAAAATTATAACTATTAATTGGTAGTTTATCATATTCTCTTTTTCCTTTAATATAATCTTGTAATGATGGTGTTTTTATTATTTTTTCTTTATACCCACGCATTGCGAATTCCATAATTGCTTTTCTAGCGTCCCAACCATGTCTTTCCATACTGAATTTTTTATTAATTAACATTCTCTTATTAAGTATATCTTCTGGTGTATCACCTTCACATTTTGCTATTCTACATAGCCAGTCAATACAATTAATAACTTCAAGTGACTCAACTCTTATTCCTTCCTTATGTAAAGTGTTTATATCCTTTCCTTCTGGTACAATTAAAACTTTTAAATTACCATATGATGTAAAAGACTCATTTTGTGCAATACTTACAATTGCAGAATCTGTTTTTGCTATACCTGCACTATCAGCATCATATGCTAAAATTATCTTTTCTGTACCTGTTGGAAATTTCTTTATAAACCCCGAGTTAGTAGACTCTGCATGTAATCCTTGTTCAATGATACTCAACGCATCTATGCAACCCTCGGTTATATATAATATGTCGCTGCTCTCCTTAATTGGTCTGTATGAGGAAATAACAGAACCAATTATTTTATATTTAGGAGTGGCATCATCTTTAATATATCTAGATATATAATATAATAAGTTTTTATTATTATATATAGGAAATATAACCCTATCTATACAGGTTACTACATTACATAATATCTGTGTTTCTTTTGATATACCTCTTTTTTCTAAATAACTATAATCATGTATACACTGTGGTAAGTGTAGAGTAGCTTTGGTTTTATCGTTTATAAACCCTGCAGCTTCCTCTTTTAGTTTTAATTTTAAATAATCAAGACTTGTACCGCTAGCCTTACATCCGAAACAATTCCATTTTTCATTACTTAAATTAATCTTAAAACTGGGTGTTGTTTCATCATGAAATGGGCAGCATATTTCCACCTCTTCTTTACCTGTAAATGCAGGTATTATATTTGTATAATCCTGTAACATTTTAGTTAACAAGAATTGATTTCTCTTTATAATATTTGACATAATTATACCTTATTTAAATTTAAAAAATTATCTGTTAATGTTTTAGCTTCATGCTCATATATATGTGACGGCGATGAGCCACTCATAAATTTAACATATATTTTATCTCCTATTTTTATATTAGAATTTCTTTTAATCACTGTTTTTTTAAATTGGCGTCCAAAACAAACAACAGGTGTATCAAAAAAAGCTAACTCAGTAAGTAACCCTGTAGTTCCATACCTTACATTTATTGCAGATACAGTTATAATATTTATAATAAAAAATTTAAATGCATAAATACTATTATGAAACTTATGGTTAAATGAATCATTATATATATTGGTATTATAACATGTATGTACTATATATCCATCATAATCTATTTCATCATTTTGTATATGATTTTTTATGTTTCCCCCTGTTATATTAAACGATGGCTCTATATCTATAGGAATTTTTTCACTTGTAGTATCAGTAATTAATATTCTATATAAAGGCTTTAGTTTTAGGTATTTAAAAGATGTATGGAACACACCCTTTGTGCTAGATAATAAGAAATTTGTTGCCACACCCGAACCATAAGGCATATTTTGTCTATCTATATGTTCTAGTACTAACTCAAATACTACTAATGTAGTAAGTTTTTTATCGTTAAAAACCTCTTTTATATAATCAACAGTTTCTTTTGAAAATTTATTAAGTACATTAATACCTTTTTTTCTATCTCCTTTTGTTATTAGTTTGTATTCTCCATCATCAATAAATAATGTTAAATTCACACCGTCATATTTTTTTGAAACATAAATCGGATTATAATCCTTAAACCTATTAATTCTAGATATGTACTCCAATTGGTGTTCGCTATTAAAGGGCGTTATTTTTTTAGTACTTAAAACTTTTATAGGATGTGTTGTGTCGTATCTAGTCATTTGTTAAACCCGTCATTAAAAAAATAAATTATATATAAGATTTCCTAACTCGTATACTCCAACTATTAATAGAGGAGTAGATAGTGGTAAACTAAGTATTGTTTTTATCAAACCTTCTTTTTTTGATTTCATCTAAGTAAACCCTCTACACATTTTTATTAAAAAATTATCTATGAACTCCTATAAGTTCCTTTTTTCCTATAAGCCTATAACAAATTAAACACTCCTCACATTTTACGCAGACTCTACATACAGTACATTTAAAACAAAGTAAACAATTCTTACAATCTGTACAATCAAAACAAAGAACGTTACCCTTTGTATCTGGTTGTAATAGAAAAGTTATTAATTTTAGAGTTATTTCGTATTCTTTATTCATTTACTTTCCTTATTTAATTATCTATGAACTCTTATAAGTTCCTTTTCTCCTATAATCCCAGAACAAAGTACACACTTCTCACAATCCTCACCTTTTACGCAGCATCTACAGCCTGTACATTTATTGCATTCCTTACACTCCTCACATTTAATACAATCTATACACTTATCAGACCCTTTTACTTTGGTACACTTTATACATTTATTATCTGCATAACAATCTTTACATTTTGTACATATAAAACAAAGTAAACAATTCTTACAGTCACAACATCTAAAACAAAGTAAACAAAGTAAACAATTATTACAATCTGTACAATCAAAACAAAGAACGTTACCTTTTGTATCTGGTTGTAATAGAAAAGTTATTAATTTTAGAGTTATTTCGTATTCTTTATTCATTTACTTTCCTTATTTATATTTTTAATTTAATTATCTATGAACTCCTATAAGTTCCTTTTCTCCTATAAGCCCAGAACAAGAAAAACACTTCTCACACTCCTTACATCTTATGCAGAAGCTACAGCATGTACATTTATTGCATTTACCACAAGCCCAACATTTAATACAATCTATACACTCTACAATCTTATGGCAGTCCTCACAAGCACTACATTTAATACAATCTATACACCTTATAGATTTATTGCATTCATCACATGTTAAACAACGTAAACAATTCTTACAATATATACATCTTGTACATTTAAAACAAAGTGAACAATACTTACAGTCACAACATATAAAACAAAGTGAACATTTCTTACAATCTATACATTTTGTACATTTAAAACAAAGTAAACAATACTTACAGTCACAACATTTAAAACAAAGTGAACAACACTCACAGTCACAACATTTAAAACAAAGTAAACATTTCTTACAATCTATACAGTTAAAACAAAGTACGTTACCCTTTGTATCTGGTTGTAATAGACATGTAAAAATCTGTAACCAAATCTTGTATATTATATTTTCTTTAGTCATTACGTTTAATTATCTCATTTATATTAGTTTCTAAAAGGGTAATCTTCAGTTTTATTATGTTAATTTGTTCGTCTAAGTCACTTTTAAGTTGGCTAATCCTCTGTTTACATCTTGTGATTGACTCATTTAAACTAGTATCATCTTTAATATTCATTTCATTATATACATTATTTATATTAATTTCTATAAAACCAACCTTTCTTTTTATTATGTTAATTTTTTTGTCTAATTCACTTTTAAGTTTTATTATATTAATTTCTAAAAGCATAATCTTATGTTTTACTATGTTAATTTGTTCGTCTAATTTACTTTTAAGTTTACATATTGTGATTGACTCACTTAAACTAGTATCATCTTTAATATTCATTTCATTATATATATTATTTATATTAATTTCTATAAAACCAATCTTTCTTTTTATTATGTTAATTTTTTTGTCTAATTCACTTTTAAGTTTTACTATGTTAATTTGTTCGTCTAATTCACTTTTAAGTTGAAAAAGCGCAATTTTACACCTTGTGGTAGAACTAATTAAGCTATTATTATCTTTGATATTCATTTACGTACCTTATTTATATTTTCAATTTAATTATCTATGAACTCCTATAAGTTCCTTTTCTCCTGTAAGCCCAGAACAAAGTACACATTCCTCACATTTAGTACATTCTAAGCAGAACCTACAGCCTGTAGATTTATTGCATTCATCACACTCCTCACATTTAATACAATCTGTACACTTTCCAGACCCTTTTACTTTGGTACACTTTATACATCTATTAGCTGCATAACAATCTTTACATTTTGTACATATAAAACATGACAAACATCGTATTGACATTATACAATTCTTACAGTCATAACATTTAAAACAAAGTAAACAATTCTTACAATCACAGCATCTAAAACAAAGAACGTTACCATTCCCATCTGGTTGTAATAGAAAAGTTATTAATTTTAGAGTTATTTCGTATTCTTTAGTTATTTCGTATTCTTTAGTTATTTCGTATTCTTTAGTCATTTACGTACCTTATTTATATTTTTAATTTAATTATCTATGAACTCCTATAAGTTCCTTTTCTCCTATAAGCCTATAACAAATTAAACACTTCTCACACTCCTCACATTTTACGCAGACTCTACATACAGTACATTTTTTGCATTCATAACATTTAAAACAAAGTAAACAATTCTTACAGTCATAACATTTAAAACAAAGTAAACAACTCTTACAATCACAGCATCTAAAACAGAGAACGTTACCATTCCCATCTGGTTGTAATAGAAAAGTTATTAATTTTAGAGTTATTTCGTATTCTTTAGTTATTTCGTATTCTTTAGTTATTTCGTATTCTTTAGTCATTTACGTACCTTATTTATATTTTTAATTTAATTATCTATGAACTCCTATAAGTTCCTTTTCTCCCATAATACCAGAACAAAAATAACAAGCGTCACACCCATACGACATACTACATGAGATAGAAATGTTACAATCTCTAATTTTGTTGCATATCTTACAACCAATACACTTATGAGCTCGTATACACTTATAACATTTTTTACACTTGGTAGCGTGAATGCAATTTTTACAATCCTCACACCTACTAGATGCATAACATTTTTTGCACCTTTTACAAGATTCGGAATTGTTACATAATTCACATACTTTGCAATATTCACATACCTTACACCTATGACAATCTTTACAATGTTTACATTTTTTACATCTATAACAATCTTTACAATGTTTACATTTTTTACATCTATAACAATCTGTACAACCGAAGCAGGTGTTACATTTTGTACATCTATAACAAATTGTACTTTTTTTACACGCTGTACATTTTTTACACTCTTCGCATTGGTAACATACCCTACAATATTCACATTCGTTGCATTTATAACAATGTACACACATTATGCAATATCTACAGTTATAACACTTTATACAAAGGACACAGTTTTTACTCTTAGTGTCCATATCAAAACAAAGAACGTTACCATTTGTATCTGGTTGTAATAGAAAAGTTATTAATTTTAGAGTTATTTCGTATTCTTTAGTCATTGTGCCTTAACCTATAATTATAATTATTATATTATCGACAACAGATAATCCATTGCCGATTAGATTTATATAAATATTACTCCAATGATTTTAATAAGTTTTGTATTTTATTTTTAATCAACAACTTTATATTATCATTAGGTATTTTATTTAACACTAACATATCTAATGTTTTTAATAAATGTGCAATACTCTCTGCTTCCCTTGCCACACAATGGTAGCAAACTACTTCTTTAGTTTTTGTTACCTTACATGAGGCATTGGTTGTTTTTGTAGATATATTATTATTTATCATTTACTGTACCATTTGTATAACTTATGTTTATATGATATCAAAAATAAAAACATTGTCAAGAGTTTTTTTAAACTTTTTTTATTTCTTTTTAAGAATTATTAAATATATATATTTTATTTCTTTAAGTATATCACAATTGAATTTAATTATATTGTATATGGTTATATATTGTACAAGCAATAAGTTTTAATTACTATAATACGTATTGTTACATTATAATCATTGACATCTAAGTAAAATATATATATATTATGGTTGGGCGACGTGTTACGCGATGAATATCAAGTATACTTATATTTATTGAGCATTTGTTAAACCCCTTTTACCTCTTAATATTATTGGGGGGTAAGGGGGGCTCAATGTTATCAATGAATATAAGTAAATAAAAGAATATTAGATATACATCTATACACTAAGTAAATATTATTATAAATAGTTACAGTTATACACTATGTTCCCTATGGACACAGTGTAATTACTGGTTATATATATATAAATAATATTCTTTTTATCTTACTTCTCAAACTTCTTTTATATGCTCGCGTATGCGAGTTAGTAGGTATATTATTGTAATAGATGGTTATAATCTGTATCATCATAAGTAATATAATTACAGATATCTACCCAACTGGAAAAGGTACAATCATTAGGGACATAAGACAACTCGCAATCACCAATGGAATAGTCGTTATATTCAATATATAAATCCTCAATATTATCCATATAATCTTTTAGATTTATTAGAGGTTCACCAGAATCAATTAAAAACCTAACTTTATGTACTTCTGCCTCGAGTGTATGAGCCACGTAAACCATTCTATCAGCCAACACAGAGTCGTAGGTTTTATCACTTTTCAAGCTGTAAGCTTTTTTATTAGAATTTATATTATTTGATATCTCTACCAATTTAGAATTATATTTTTGTATTTGTTTAGTATTATTATTATGCATGTCAAACCTCATTTAATGCCCTTACGGGGCTATAACAACCATTTACGTATAAATATACGTTATATTATTTATTTTTATCCCACGGGTAGAATAAGCAACCTATAGTTAGGAGAGTTAAAAAACTATTCCTAGTATTAATGGATTTACACCATTTGTTTATATTTTTATTTTCACATCTGAAAAATTTACATTTTATGCATTTTTTACCTGAGTGGGCACATATTTGAGATAGCTCGCATTCGCTCGCTATTTTCATATTAATTTTTTTATACATATCCATTAAAAAAATCCTCATATTAATTAATAATAGCCGAAGTTAGTCCGACAAGAGCTATAATTATACCAGATATACATACCCAGGTTATAACGTTTAAAGCTGTATCAAATGGTAATTCACATGCTTTAATTATTTGCATATTAATGTCATGAATGTCCTTTTTATTAAATTTAATTTTATTTTTATCTTTAAAATGAGTACATGTTCTGCATTTATCACTTGGCAAGGAACATATTTGAGATAGCTCGCATTCGCTCGCTATTTGCTTATTAATATTTTTATACATATCCATTTTACTTTACCTTTTATTTTAATATAATAATATTGTATAGCCTATAAAAACATTGTCAATAACTATTTGAAATATTTTTATTTTCTTTTTATAACAGATTACTCAATATAATACTTGACATACTTGATTAAATTGTTATAATGATTGTGGTGGTGATACCTGTAAACTTTAGTAAATCAACGTTTATGTGCCTTTGAACTGTTTATTAAGTCGACAGGCTCACCCCTTGATTTAATTTAAAATAATACTTGACACACTCGAATAATCTGTTATACTTGTTTTATGAGGTGACTCACCAAAAGTAAATTGATATCCGATTGTTGTAATGGTTAACATTGGCGTTTGCTGTTTGGTGCACCTCTCTTCTCTTTTTTTTCATACCCCCCCCACCTTTGGTGTTGTCGTATATTCAACCCACGAATATATTTTCCAAAAAAAAAAAAAAATTTTAAAAAATTACATAACATCACCTTATTATTCAATTGACTATTCTGTTGGTTAACCTTTATGATATATTTTCCAAAAAAAAAATTTTAAAAAATTACATAACATCACCTTATTATTCAATTGACTATTCTGTTGGTTAACCTTTATGATATATTTTCCAAAAAAAAAATTTTAAAAAATTACATAACATTACCTTATTATTCAATTGACTATTCTGTTGGTTAACCTTTATGATGTATATCAATATACTAAACGGAGTAACCCATTATGGGGGCTATAGATTTAAAAGGATATACAAAAGAAGAATTAGCTCTATATAATAGATATTCAGACTCACCAAGATTATTTATAAATGATTTTTTCCCACGGTATTGGTTCTTAGAAGATTTTCAAATCAAATTCTTTAATTATATATCTGCATTTATGCATAAGTTAAATCATTCAATCGACCCAGACGACGGTAGAGTAGAACGTATATTCCTACAGTCGGGTAAAGGTGTGGGGAAAACAGATGCATTAGTATTAGCATCAATATTTTTTCTATTTCTTATTAAAGACGCAGCCATAATGATATCAATGGGACGAAAAGACCAAACCATCGATATATTCTTTGATAAATGTTCATCTATATTAGAAGGTTCTCCATTAAAAGACTATATGTCACGTCAAAAAATGTCCTTACATCTTTTAGACAAGTCTAAGAATAAGGGTGGAAAAATCATTATTAATAGAAAAATCAGTGGAATAGTTATGTCAGGGTCTGCTGATAAATTAGATAATGTAGCTGGTATGCACAAAGGATTTAATCTATTGATAATTGATGAAGCATCTACACAACAAGAAGATACATTTGATAGAGCTATTGGAATTGTAGCTACAGGCGTTACATTACTTATTATATCTGGTAATAGCACAACAAAAGGGTCATTACATCATATTATATCTATGGATACATCTGGGCTATGGAAGAAATTATTTGTATCATGTTATGATATAAAAAGAAAAAATTTCAACATCAAAGAGATGGAGAGAACATATGGCGAAGAAGGAACAAAAAAGAATGATATTTATTTAAAGGGTATATATTCAGATTATGAAGACGGATTGTTCTTTACAACACATCAAATCGATATATTAATGAGTGATAGACCTATTGATTATACACTTATGGGATACCCAGAAGAATGCACTATAAGTATAGACCCAGCTAATGGAGTATCTGGAGGTGACGCAACATGTATAATTAAAAGAAATGGTAATCAATCAGAAATATTATTATATTCAAGTGATATCACACATAGAGAATTATATGATTTTATTTATAATCTATATAATACAGGATATAGATTGTTTATAATGGATTGCTGTGGTGTCGGTCAATCTTTACTTATAGAATTTAAAAATACCCCAATAGATATAATACCTGTCTATTCACAAACTAAACCTAGTAATCAGTCTATGTATGCTGATTTAAGAAGTGAACTTGCTGTATCATTACGTACTGCCATTGAAGATAGAAATTTATGTTTAAGAGTTCCAGCACATAAATATGTAGAAATAAGAAGAGAAATTGAAACTATAAAGTTTGAATATAATAAACATGGTGCATTATTAGTTGCTAATAAAAATAAAATGGTAAAGAGTCCAAATGTTTATGACGCGTTGTTATATTCTTATAGACTTGGTGAACGATGTGGTATATTAACAACTAATGATAGAAATCCATTTATGCAACAAAGACGTAATATGTTTTTATAAAGAAGAGGTTAAATTATGTCAGAATACGACGCAGAGAAAAAAGCTTTAGAAATCCTAGAAATGTTTAGTTACAATACTAGACCCCCGATTAATCCATGTATCATTGCTGAGGAATACGGATTAAAGTTATCGTTCTGTTCTTTTCCTAATAGTTGTAATAATCAATCGGGTTTTTTTAGCTCTGATAATAATATATTATTTATTAATACAAATGATTCACCACAAAGGCAAATATTTTCAATTGCTCACGGACTGGGTCATAAAATATTGCATGATGAGTGGTTACGAAGTGGAGATTATACTCCTTTACTAAGAGATAGTCTGGTAAACCCTTCGGGTAACATAAAAGATAAAGAAGCTACTGTTTTTGCTCTAAATTTAATTATTCCTGAGCATATGATTAACGGGTGGTGTAAGAAGCATAACATTACGGATATTCATAATTTATGTAAATCATTTGGGGTATCTGAGGTTATGATGTTTCATAGATTGAAATTAATGGGTTAGATAGATAAAATATGATATAATGAGTAAAAATAAATATATTTATTAGTAGGTAATTATAATGATGTCAGAATACGATATTGAGCGTAGGGGTTTAAATATCGAACATACAAGAAAACTAGAACTCGGCAATAAAGAAAAAGAAATCATGCAATTTAATATTAGATCGGGGTTTGCGGACAGTAACATAAATTTATCATCAGAAGTTGTACAAACTCAATTACTTAGAATAGCTGCATCAGCTGCTGCGGGTATGACATATGAAGAGGAAGTGTATTCTAATAGAATGTTAATGGTCGACTCAAAAGAACAAGCAGCCTTCTTTTCATTAGGCTCAGATATATTTAAGTTCGGGATATCACAAGCTGCAAAATTACTAGCGGGGTCTAAATAATGTCATCAGGATATAATAATATATTACGTACATTTACGAATTTAGGTGCTGAGCCATTTAAATCTAAGTTTGATATAGCTGTATCTGAATACAAAAGTATAATGTCAACTTATACAAATACAACAGATACAATAAGAAGAGCGAATGTAACAGGCGGTATCATCAACACAAAGGTAGGAATTATTCAACCATCTAATCTAATAGATAATCATGTAAATGGGTATATTGATTTATTATGGGAGTCTAACAGTAAACCTTTTTCGTTTAAACATTGGAATGATAAAAAAGACATTGATGGAAAACTAGATGATTTTTATAAAAATGTGGAGCGACAGTTAGATTTAATGCTGCGTAACCGTGCATCTGGATTTAAAAAAAGTTTTTATCAGTTTATAAAATCATGGGTTGAATACGGTATTGGTGTGATGTCAGTAACTTACTTTAATGATACATTTAGATGTTATTCCCATTCACCAGAAAACGTTCAATATGATTATGACAACAAAGGTGTACTTATAAGAGTAATTATAAAAAGTTATGATATGAACGGTAAAAATAAACAGATAAGACATATAATAACAGATTACCAAAAAGAAGGGAAATATTGGACTTGTAATTCGTATTCAGAAGATAATTCTATAATGGATATAAATGATACTGTAATAAAATATACACCTGTATATATAGCCTTTCATAATGAGATAATAGAAAGCCCTGTGGGTGTAGGTAGAGGGTTGGAGGCATTACCTCTCATAAAAATAATAAATAACATTGGTGAGAGTTTAAACGAAGCTGCTTCTAAAATGTTAACACCTACGTTAATTATGGACTCTATGTTAAAATATACATGTCAGTCATCAAATATATTAGGAACGGAAACATTGAGTACAACAGGTGGTATCAATCCAGCATTACCACCAGTGTTACAATTCAGATGGGAGTTTGATATAAAACTAGGTATGGAATTATTTTCTATGTATAACGAGGAGTTAAGGTCGTTGTTATCTAGGAATAAAATGATAGAAGAGAAAGGCACAGGAGGAGTGTCAGCTGTTGAATTTGAGAGTAGAAATAATTATGATATTTCACAATATACAACTAATTCAGCTAATGTTTTAGATGTATTCTTAAAACCGCTTTTGAGAAATCTAGCAAGTTTTGTAGCAGCTCAATACACTGATGAAAAAATGCCAGAGCTAATTAAGGACGATGATACAGGGGAGTTTTTATTAGATGCTATAGATGTAACGATAGAAAATTATACAAATAAACTTGAGGGTGAAAATAGACAAAAGGAGATTATAAATGGTATGCAATTATTTGGTATGGCTTCCAAGATGGAAATTGAATTTAAACAAGCGGGTGCAGACCTTGACTTCTCTAGTATATTAAATGAAATCCAATCATTAAATAATTTGAATGTTACATCTAATTCAGAAGTTCAAGAGAATTTATTAAGTACAGTCGCACAAGCTAATTATATGGAAGACAATAGGGCGTAATATGTTATCATTATTAAGACAAGCTAGAGCTAAAAAACTTAGAAAAAAGATGGAGTCTGGAGCACCCCTTGATTCAATTAAACCAACACTGTCAAAACAAGATGGTGTTGATTTATTAAATTTTCATGATATATCACAGTACTCCGAAGAGTTAGGGAATATGTCACGTGTTCAGAGAAATTATATGTTGGCTCGAACTATTGAAGACCCTGATAAGGTTATGAAGTTTACACAGTTAACCAATAATAAAGATTTGCCAGTTATTGATTTTGATAACGGCGACACACCATTAAGTAATTTTTTAAAAATCTATTCACATGATATTATAAAAGACGAAGCTGACAGAATTGAATTTCATAAGGTGTTTGATTCATTAGAGGGTGACCCACAGATGAAAGATATACTTTCTAGATTAGCTTTACATAAACATATAAAAGAGAATGCTATAGAACATAAAGGTGAGCCGTCCCATTTAACTACGATGACCAATATAGCTATCAATGATTATATGCTTAACCTTGAAACGTTAGTTCCTAAAATTATTGAAAACTATAAATCATTAGTAAGTGGAATAGATAAAGGTCTAATAGATAAGGATACTATATATACATTAGATATTAATGAAGATTTATCTACACCTCCATCAGATGAACCTTATATAATTAAATATCCATCATCTAAACCTATAACTGATAAAAATGGTAATGCTGTTGAACAACTTTTAAACGAGAAAGAAAATTCCACATTGTATGAACATATACCTAAAACAGCAGAAGATATAAAGTTATATGCTGAAAACGGATTCATACATATGGAAAATGACGAACCCACAAATGTAGATAGTACAACATCATCATTATATAAAAGAGGACAGCGGGCTAACTTTACATCTATAGAAATCACAGGAGATATACCTTATGATGTATCTGATAGTACAGGTGCATCTGCATCTAATTACCGTAGAGAATTTGATAATATTGTTATAAATCATGTATTGGGCGAAAGCTCAGAGGACGCATTAACTAAGTTGAGTGATATAGCACACAATGTATATAATAATTGGTCAACTGTAAGGTCACGTATAGAAACGGAATATACTGGTGCTCATGAGGAATTTACACAACATATTATAGAAAAAGATAATGAAACAGGGACTGAAACTAATCCCGAAAAGGTATTAATAGATATAATGGACGGTAACACTGAGATATATGATGATATAACAGTTAATAAAGCTAAACAAATAATGGCACCACTGATAACATTACAGCAACTATATGAAAGAAATTTGGGATATAGACCTAAAAATAAATCAGGTGTTCATTTATCTCAACGATTGGATACAGGTATCATTAGAGATATGGAACATCAAGGACGACTAGATGAGATGTCAGAAGATATTTATAAATCGTTAGATATAACAAAGACTAAAGAAAATATAAAATTTCTAAAAGACTCAGATATTATTTCAGATGCTAACTATAGGACTAAAAAAACAAAATTACACCCAGAGGGTCAATTTATAATAACACCTGATACAATTAAAACCTCATTACAAGAACATATAAGACCGAAAGGTACATCATCATCTAATGCAGGGATTGAAAGATACTTGGGACAACCAAGACTATGGATATATAAAGATATCAAAACACATGTAGATATAGCAAAAAAATACTCTTCTGCATCTGATTTAGATGCTTTGATTAGGTCATCTATAATAGATACATCTCACCAATCAGCTAATCTTAGAGGTGGTGTATACAAAGTGAAACATGGTAATCTTATAAAATTTTATACATTAAGCGATTTTTTAAGTCATGTAAGGTTAAAATTTATTGATGATTTTAATATAAATATGAAAGGTTTTGCACAATCAAAAATAGATGATGTAAAACTAGGTCATTTAGGTATACAATTAGATTATCTATCTTCTGGGATATCATCACATAAAACAAGAGTAGCTAATACATATCTTGAAAGACTCAAGCAACTTTTTATGTTTAGTACCTTAGGTAGTTTATTTTTTACAACAGGTGTAAATGATGCACTAAGTTCAGCTATGGTAGGGTCTAGAAACGCTATAGAGGTGACAATTGGTGTTCATAAATATATGAAATCCCTCACCGACCCATTATCACAAGCTGAAAGGATAGCCATAAGTGCAACATTAGAAGACAGGATACCTGACACAAAATATCAATCAGATATATCAAAGAAGGGTTATAAAAAATTCGAAGATGTTTTTGCTGTTACATTTATGACAGATCAAGGTCGTTATTATGTAGCAAAACAGTTATCACATCAATTAGCAAATGAAATAATACTAGGTGGTGAAACGAATCTAATAAAAAATTTTAAAGCTGCTCATGGTGTAACAGACGAACATATAAATTTTGCAAAAGAATATATAAAAGTTGATATGGCTGGACATAATTATATTGACTTTGGTGATATGGCTTTAAGTCCAGATAGGATGGCTTCTAAATTTTTAGAATTACGAAATGAATTTGTGAACAAAATTATACCAATACATGGATTTAGCTCATTAGCTTATACATCAAAACTTAGAAGAATGGGTGTAATGGGTGATGTAATGCGAGCTGTGTTAATGTTTAAAGGTATTTCATTTGAGGAATATTTATCTAGTGCTAAAGCATTTAACAACTTTTCTAAATTAGAAAATGGAATTAGTTACAAAGGTAGAATGTATAGTTCGTCATTTATTCAATCATTAATATTCAATTTTGCTAAAGATTTATCAGTTGGTAGATTACCTGCTATAAATGATGATGATGGGAATTTTGATATTAACAGTGTGAGTAGATATATAAGACGTGGAATGTTATCAGCTCCGATGCTAGGTATATTGGGTGGCTTTATACAAGATGTACTAAATGGGGATACAAATAACTCTTTAGGAGGACTATTTGGTTATATGACACCAGCTGTGAAGTTTGTAAACGGAGCATATACCATAATTAAAGGAGATTTAGGAAAAGGGACAAATAAATTAATATCATCAATTAATTCTTTTAATCCTGTTGCTAGAATACCTATAGCTGGTACTTTCATCGACCATATAGGTGTTGACTCTATTAGAGAATTTGTGTATCCTGATTCAGCTAAGTATTATCGTGCACTAGAACGTTATGTACGTGAGTCAGGAGCTAGAACATTTTATAAACATTCCAAACTAAGAGGAGATAATTAAATGGTAATAAATAGCGGTGTTGATAATTTTGAAATATCAAAACTAAGAGAAGGAGTACAGGACGCTAAAGAATTAGTTTCTATAGCTTCTGAAGGTGAGCGACTACAGGAAGGTAAAAAGGCAGATACATTGTCTATACTTGAAACAGCAATAGACATCACAAGTTCCATGAGTAAAACAACTAGCAATATACATGCTCAACGAAAAGTCATAGAGCTAGAACATCAGATGTATAAGGAGATTAACAAAACCAATATTGATTTATCAGACCCTAAAATTTATAATGCATATAGTAAAACATATAAAGAAAGGGTAGACAAACTAAGAGGTGAGTTTATATTTGCCGATAGTAGTATTTTTGATGTCACACAAAGTAAGATTGATAATGATTTAGCACATGGCATGGTTGCTAAAGCAAAACATAAACAGACCGCTTTCGCTACACAATTAATTGACACAGGTAATCTTACAATAAAAGCATATACAGATTTGATAGGTTCAAAGGCTGGTCAAGACGCTATTTCTGTACTACATTCTACTTATGACAATGTCACAGTAAATGATACAATCAAGAAGGGTGTTATAAAAAGTGCTAATAACTCAGCTTATGACCTATCTATAACTACCGATGAAATAATATCGTCAATGGATAGTTTTGGTCTGAATGACGCTGAAAAACATAGAGTGTTAGATATAAGAAACGCTGTTATTAATGATGAAGCATCATTTAATGTAACTGATTTAAATACCACAGATTATCGTAAAAAATTATTCATGACAGATGTAAATGAGTTTGGTAATGATAAATACGGTCATTATGATATGTATAAAGCTCACGATGGATATGCAGAAAGTATTAATAACAATACTACAATGTCGGCTGATAAAAAGAAAACATTATTAACAGAAAATAATAATTATTTAAATGCACAAGAGTACTATTTAACAAACAATTCTAAATTAGATTTATTAGCTAAAATGCATGAGGTATCACCATCTGGATTTTCATCTGAGTCACCTAATGATAAAGTTCAATCACGTATAAATACTATAAATCGTATAGACCCTCATAAAAAAGAAAATACTGTTTTTTTAAAATCCGAAACTAAAAGAATGGATGCTGGTGATATAACAATTAGAACTTTTGCTAAAAACATGTTAAACAATCTAAGAATTAACGACCATGAAAGATATGTTAAAGAAAAGGAAATTATAAACGCTAAAAGTTCATTAATAGGTATAACCCTAGAAAGTGATATGACAGATTCAGAAGTTGAAGATATGATGTTGTTTTTTAAACAGCGACCTGACTTTAATATATCTGAAGAATATAAAAAAGTAGCAGGAGGGTTTTATGATAGTATATTTCATATAAGTGATACTTTTCCACTTAAAGGTAGTTTAATAAAGCGTACTTTTGAAACTTTAACATTTTCAGATAAGATACATGGATACAATAAATTAGCTAAATTAGCTACTACAGATGGTTCACTTCAAAGTATTCTAAAATTATCAATATTAAAAAATAAGATGAATAATATAATGTTATCAGCTTCTAACATGACAGAGTTATTAAAAGGTTCTGGAATTACTCCTATTAAATATGGTAATGGTTTAATGGTGACATGGTCTAAAGGTGTTAAAGAACCGTATACATGGGTGACTAATAAAATGATTACAGATTTATTTAAAAGTAAACATATAAGGCGAGGTACAAATATAGATAATATATCTGAATTTAACCAACATATTGAAGACTATATACTTAACACATCTGATGGTATAAATTATTCAGCAACTGATAAATTAGGTCATCAGTATACAGATGAGTCAGGTAAAAGTATATATTTTAAATTAAGCGAACTAGAACACCCTTATGAAGTTAAATAGGTAATTAAGAAATGTTTGAATTATATAATATGCTGCAATATAGCGATGTATTAGATGAAGATGATACAAGTGAGTTAGTATATAAACACGGGTATGATTGGATACATAAAATATTTGATGACCCTAACAGGTCATTAAACGAAAAAGAGCAATTAAAACAGGTTTTAGCAAAAAGAACAGGTTTTAAAACATCTTATATATATGAACACCAAGCTGCACGATTAAGAGCTGAGTCAGGAATAGATATATCACCATCGGTACTTAAAAGCCTTGTTTTAGACGATTATAGACAAGATATAAAAAAGTTTCACGATAATAGATATGATGGATTTATGTCTAGTGTATGGAATCTTGCATCAGATACTATACAGGGCTTAGCATATGAAAGCACACATCACCCTTTTAAATTTCTAGCTGAAGGAATTGCAATGGCTGGATTAGGTGCAGTCATGACACCTTTAGCTATTGGTGTAGGTGTATTTGGTAAAGGTGCTATGGCAGAGATAGTTGCCAGAATGACAGGTGATACTCTTGTGATGAGCGGTGAACATTTGTTAAATGATTCAATAAACAATTATAACCTAGATAACTTAGGATTTCCTAATACAAAAGGAGAAACTATTACACTTGAGGGATTAGTTTTATCAGGGTTATTTCATACGATACCTAGAATAAAACCATTAACTAGTGAAGTATTAAAAAAAGCTTCTCCTATATTAGGGAAATTAGATTTAAATATTAGTAATAAATTCAAAAAGGTATTTAATTATGAAACTAAACAAACTACAACAGACAGTACAAAAGCTAATGATTACAATAAAACAGCATATAGAGGTGAAGAGAGTCAGCACATTGATAAATTCTATGATTTGTACAACCAAGCAAAGGATAAAACCACAGACACATATACTAATGTTAAAAATCCAGATTTATATGAAAGATATAAACAATTTGCTGAAAAAGACCCTGAAAAATTTAAAGAACGGATTGAAGAAGCTGAAACATTAAAGAGAGCATTTGACTCTAGTGAAACTTATGATGATATATATATAAAGATGCTTAGAAAATATAAAAGAGCAGAGTTCAAATCTTATAAAAAATCAAAAAAAGAAGGTAGTCTAAAAATAGATACTATAATGTATAATATATCTGAAAATAAAAAAGCTCAGTATATGGATAAACTCTATGATTTATACGACAGTGCAACAGATAAGGTGGTAAATAAAGCAGGAGATATATATGAAAACATAAAATCTAAAACAGGAGATAAAGTAGGAGATTTATACAATAATGTTAAAACTAAAGCAACAGATAAATATAATGATATCAAAGAGTCGTTTAAAAACCCCGATTTATATGAAAGATATAAACAATTTGCTGAAACAGACCCTGAAAAATTTAAAGAACGGATTGAAGAAGCTGAAACATTAAAGAATGCATTTGACTCTAGCGATATTTATGATAATATATATAAACAGATGAGGAAAAAATATAAAAGTAGAGAACCTAAAGCGTATAAAAAATCAAAAAAAGACGGCAGTCTAAAAATAGATACTATAATGTATGATGTATCTGATGGTTCAGATTTTAAGCATGCTATTAGAAAAATAAAGACTTATACTAACAATATATATAAACAAAGATATTTTCTTACTGGCATGTTTGGGTTATATGAATTATACAAAGATAAGGACGACGACCGTAAAACACAACTACCAACCTTTTTAGATAATTACTTAAGGACAAATAATGCAAACTATATACGAGAAAATAACAGGACTAAATACGAACTTGGACACTTTGACTACAGGTATTAAAAAAACACTTGAGAGTTGTTTAAACGGTAACGAAAAAATGGATACTAAATTAGATGCGATTTCTATAATTTCCAAATTGGAAAAATCATATTTAGATACATTAAATGTTAAAATAATTGAAGGAGAGTGTAATACATTCTCTGATGTTATGAGTATCAGACAAAAAAATACAACAGATGATAATTTAATGATTGAAAATAAAAAGTAATAGTTGTATAGTATAAACATATATGTTTCCAATTAATGGGTATAAAAATGGACGACGCCGACGTTAATAAAAAGAATACATCAGAAGATATTAAAGATGATATTGTTAAGGATAAATCTATAGATGAATCATCGAATAGCATATCTAAAGAAGAGTTTTTAGATATGCTTAATAGTATAAAAGATTTAAAGGCATCAGTTACACAACTAGAAACTGAAACTTCATCTAAAAAAAAAGAGCGTGTGGGTGGTTTTACAACTAATCCAAAAAAAACAACATCTATAGAAACTGACGCAGCTATAGAAGCTTTAAAAAAAGAGGTTAAGAATTTACGAGCCTCACAGGATACAGAAGCAAATGTTAGATATGAAACTGAAAAAGAAAGATTACTTAAAGATTATGACGAAAATACGGCAAAAGGTATTCGGGCGTTCTTAAGTGAATCTAAGTTAAACCCATTACAGGAGGTAAAAAAAATATTAGAATATAAAAAAATCATGGAGATAGCCAGTAATAAAAATAAAACACCAGCTGAACGAGCGGAAGAAAATGCTAGAAAATATGATAAATATGTATCTATAGTAAGGAAAGAGTTGGAGAAAGACGGTATAAAAAAACCAACTAATGAGTTACTTTTAGTAAAAGCAACAGAATTGTACAAAAAAGAGGAGGAGAAAAAATTAGCTTGTGTATTATAACAGAACCTACATTTTATAATTTTGAATATTCCCTTGATACATCTAAGTTATGTATTGAGGGAATAACAGTATATAGAGGTGCTTTACTAGATATAACACAATTATATTTCTTTAAAGCACTGGTAGATATGTCATATGGTATAGACTATAACTGGAGATATAAATATTCAGCGTTAGATATAGTTAGATTTGGTTGTAGAAATGACAACGTTAATCAGATAGCTAGACCAAAACTATTTGACCCAATGTGTGTTAATAAACTCACCGCTTTTTTAGGGATAGAAAACATGCAAAAATTATTATTTTTTCTTTCTGTTAACGGTGTAAAAAAAAGAATGCTAGAGAGGATATCTAATATGATTTGTAGAAAACAATATAATTTATCGTTATGAGCGACTATGTATATATGTTGTTATCTATATTAGAGAGTGCAAGCTATAGATACAGAGTTCCTATAATTAATGAACACAAAGACTATATTCTTACGAATTCTCTAAAAGAATCACCTAATATTTTCACATCATTAATTCCTAGATATACATATAAATACCCAATTAATAAATTAGTTAATCTAATTAGAACTCTACCTCCAGAAACAACATTATCATTTGATATATTTGAAAACATAGAGGATATGACATTATGGTATGTAAATCTTATCATATTTAATAATGTCGATTTTCTATATCTTACATCAAATTTTATAGATTTATTTTTTATGATGACAGTATTTAGAATATCACCAGAGATACCATATGATATACATAAACCAGCCGATATAAGATTGGTGTCTAATTATACAGAGTTTTACGAATTAACTTTTTATAGATTAAAATCCTTTGTCGAAAACTTATTTGCCACCATTTGTCTAGATGAAAATAATATAAACATGTACAATAACAAAATTAGACTATATTCGTATAATATATATAAAAAAATACATAGCAAGTACTCATTTAATTCTATTAAATTGAGTCATATATATGCTATATTTCAATATCTAGATGAGATTGAGTTGATAGAATACAAAGGTATAAAGTCATCACACATTAAATCTGTGAAAGAGAAGTTTTTTAAATATATATTATAGGTATAATATGGTTTTATATGATGATTTACAGAATATTGTATCTGTTGTTGCGTCAAAGAATATACTAAACACAAATACATTTATACAAAACATACAAGCTGCTGAATTTAATGCTGCCTTCATTGGTTCTGATACACCATTAAATATTGTAGGACATCCGAAAGATGCATTTCTACAGGGTTCAAATGCATGGACTCTAACTACTGTACAAGATATGGAATATGAATCATTAACTATTCAGTGTAATAGACCTGTACTAGACGCTACAGGTCGTGTAATAGTTGAAGACATAAAATCGATATCTGATATATCTACAGCTCCATTAGAACAGACTAAAGATTCACCAAATTATACAAGTAGTCAAATTGATATTAAGACTGATAATATATATGACGTAGCTACAAGGCATAAGGGTAAAATATATTGTGGTGGTAAAGACCATGGGTTTAGTGGTCGAGATGCATTAACTGTAAGCCAAAAAAATGTCGTAATGAGTATAATCAATGATATGTTGCATGGTGTAGCTAATCTATATCGCGAATCATTTATCGATACGATATATGGTGATACTGAGATGAGGAATAGTGCTTCTAACGCTGGATTTTTAACATATGATTATGCACAATATTCAATGACTGGACAAGTTATGAATATTAAAAATAACATAACGCCTGCTGCTGGTGCTCCAAATGTTAATGTAATAGACTCTACTGTAATGTTAACCATTGCTAATATATTAGACTCTAGAAATAGAGGTGACTTACATAATTATGTAATATTCATGACCCGTGAGGATTTTTCTAGCCTAGAGTCTGAAAATGCACTAGGTCATTGTGCAAGAGAATATATAGGTGATAATATCACACGTGACTCAAGAACAGGTGCTATTGTTGTTCAATTATCTGGATACATGTTCAAGAAAGATTCTAAGGGTAACCCTATAAGATTTGCCATATCAAAGGATTCATTAATGTTTAGATATGGTGTACCAGTTGAAATATTAGCCGAAAAAGCAGGAGTTAGAAACTCTGGTGGTTATTATAATGCCTTTGACTCAGCAATCGCTTATGACCCTATTTCAGGTGGATTAAATGATGCAATTGCTCTAATTTCAAGGGCATGGAATCCAGCAGGTAGAAGTCCAGGTGGTCGTATATATATAGAAACAGGATTTATTGGTGCTAAAACAAAACAAAGTGGGCAGTTATTTTTTACAGCTCAAAATGTAATTACAAGGTCATCTAACTCCACTAGTACAACTACAAGGACTGTAAATGATGATATTAATATCTTAGATAAACAAACAGATATAGACACTACTGATGCTGCCATTGATAGTGTTACAGATAAAAAAACTACATCTAAAAAAAATAAAAAAACTAAAAAAACTAAACAAGCAGATATAGACACTACTGATGATGCCATTGATAGTGTTACAGATAAAGAAGAGGTTCTATAATGAAATCATTGATTTTTAATGACACTGGTATTTCTCAGTTTGAGTCATTTCATAATCATATAGTTGATTATAATTATAAAGTATGTGAATACACATTTGTACCAACGGAGGATATTCCGATTGGTACAAATATTATGATATCTAAGAGTGCTAGTAATGAAGGTATTGAATCCGTAAGATGTGATGGTTTTAAGGCTGTTCATAATTTAGCATTCAATCTTGGTGTTAAAAATAAAATAGACGGTAAAAAAAGTGAGGTTACATTACTATATTCTAAGCCTATATTTACTGCAGTTACTACTGCTAATACATTAGACCAAGCTTTAGATTTAAAAATGGAGGATACAATTGTAGGTAAGATGTCGTTAACTATAAGTAATATGATAAAAAACCTTCAGGGTTTGACGAAGATACCTTATTCACAAATTGTTGTCGATAATCCTAATCTATTGTCAGAAACTTATTTTTATCTAATTGTAAAATCTGATAAGGTTTTCCCAAAAGGGCAATGTATATCTTTTAGAACACACATCAGAGAGGTTGCAAGATAATGTTATATGCGTGGAAAGCAGAAGTAGCAAATAAGGCGTTAACTCAAGTCGGATATAGTCCTATAGATAATGTTTTAACGTCAAATACCGAAGGTTCGAAGTTAATAAATCTTCATATAGATGATGTTATAGCATTAGTGCTTTCCATGTATAAATTTGAGATTTTAAACAAATCTGTTGTATTAACAAGTATAAAGGATAAAGAAGGTTTTAGAATACCGCCTGACCTTCTTAGAATGGTTGGTCTTGGTGGTGCAAAAGTAGATTTATCATATAGATTTCAATGTGATGATGGTTATATATATATTAATAAAGAAGTTAAATGGAGTATTTTAAATGGACGATTTACTTTTGATATTGATAAATATTATTATAGATGCCCTCTCTACTATTACACACACCTAATATATACATCGATAGACGTAGACAACATTACACCTCAGTTAAAAGATGCAATAGTGTCTACGTTAGCATCGAAAATATCTATAAAGATAACAGGCGGTAATGAAATGAGGCGTAATGCACTCAGAAAGGACGCCCGAGAGGCAATAAATAAAGCTAAAGAAGATAATAATGAAGATAACGACAATCTTGTTGGTGCTCCTCCTATTCCGTTTATGGGAGGAGGTCGTAATAGAATATGGTAATAATAAATGTTAATATCTGATTTTAGAGCAGGGGAAACCTCTATATCTACTCAAGGTAATGAGGACTCTAAATTATATAAGTTTGGTTCGCGTAGACTAACCAATGTGTTTTCTAGCGTAACAGGTGCGTTGGTTGTCAGGTCGGGAACATCTATTATAAAAGAATACCCTGTAGACCAAGAAATGAAGGTGTTTTCATGGGATAAAAATCACATTATAATATTAGAAGATTTTTCAACCAAGTCAGCTAAATTAAGAGTTATAGATATAAATACAAAAGAGGAACATGAGCTTTTAATACCAACAGATATATTAGGGTTCACACACACACATTATCAAGTTTTTAATCAATCATTAAGTTATTTTTTTTTACAGGGTGCTAATGTATTCCAAATATTCAAGTCGCCTGATGGTAATCTAACCTACACTCAACTTACATTTAACTCAATTGTAGGTTTAACAACACCTATAACTATGGTGAAAAGAGGTAATGCAATAACTTTAACTAATCAGACTATAGGAAATTATTTACTTACGTCAAAAGAACATAGTGACGGTATAATATTTTATGATTTAATAAAAGATAGAGTCTTAAATGTGAACGCAGACACAATTTCTATGTATATAACTAAAGAAGGTGAAGCGAAGGGTACAGTATTAGAGAATATTACGATAGATGGGTCGTTACATGACCTAGAAAAGAAAGTATTTGTATTAAATGCAACAGTCAACCTTGAATTTGAGTACTTACAATCAGATATTATTAGAGGTCTAGACCCACAAATTATTACAAGGCACGGTACTACATTTACATCATCTATTGACATAGGTGGAACACACAATGGTACTATATATGGAGAAAATATAACTTACACAGGGCAGAAAATACCTGAACTCAACCCAGCTCATTACTTGGAGCGAAGTATTATATATAACAGAAGATTATATACGTTCTACAACGATAGTATAGAATGGAGTAAGCCCGACGACTTTAAAACTATAGAGTCGTCTATTAATCTCGATGATGGCTCTGGTTTATACGCCTTGGAAAAATCAATAAATTATATCCTTTATGCTAATAGACTCGGTATATTTAAATTTTATCACGACTCTAACAGTATAAATAATATTCTTATATCTGATATGAGAGTTATTGATGGTGGGTTAATATCTTATAACGGTATTGTATATGCTATTTCAAATAAGGGAATTTTTTCAATATCATCACATGGAATATCGGGAGATTCTTTAAGCTTTAATATTAAATTAGATTTGTTAACAGCTCATTGTTCACATTTTTTTGATGTAGGGATTTTAAGAGTCACCAAGTTAAATCAGGGTACACGATTATCAATATTAATGCATAGAGTAGATGGGATAATAATAAGGTTTGATATTGATACAGATACCAATATTGCTGTAGGTTCGAGATATGAATTTGATAAACGATTGAAATTTATATTATCTGATGATGTAGGTGACTATATTGTTATTAAAGCAAAAAATAAGTGTGCTGTGTGTAAATTTGATGTATATAGGTATAATCAAGATAATAATGATATGAGATTAATTGATTATATTAAAAATAATAATTATAATTTCTTAGATATGTCAACTTTATATAATACAGCAGTTAAATTAAGTTGTGAATATAAAATTAAGAACAGTGTACATTATATCAAACAATTAGATGAAGGTAGTTATTTTGTAAATGAAAACTTCAAAAAAAAGGACGGATATTATATAACAGAATATTTGTCTGTGAATTTTGATGATGAAGTGTTTAATCTCCCTGTTGATGTAACTAGTGACGGAAGATTAATAATAGCATTACCTGAGAAAGAAATAAAAAAAATAGGATTAAAGGATTGTTGTAAAGGAACTATATATGGATTTATGTCCAAATTACCATTAGATGTTGTAAAAGAAGCCTCAAAGAAAGGTCTTTATGCTGTGGTATCTAACGGTCATAAATTAACATGTAAAAAAATTACAGATACAGATGAGATAGAAGGTGTATACATATCTATAGGGTATACATATAAACCTTCATTTTCCGTGCATTTACCAAAAACTTCATTTAATACTATAGGAAAAGCAAGTATGAAATCGTACGGTTTTAGTTCAATGACTATAACTGTTAAATCTAACGGTGAGTCTATAAACTTAGAATCAGAAGATGAATTTGATGTTAGATTAGGTGTATATTCTATAGGTACACCTGTAATTAATCTAATAGAATCAGCAATACAAACCACCACATATATATTACCAGAAGGCAGTTTTGGTGCTATACTCTCTATTAAATACGAATCTTACTATAACGAGAATAACAATTATAAATATAATCAGGGTGGTAACTAACTAATGACAATTCTAAAAGATAAAGCAAGAGAAGAAATAATACCTTATACCTATTTAACCAGATTAACATGTGATATTGAATATATAGACCCTTATACTATACATGTATATATAAAACATTCAAAAAAAAAAGATAAATACTACAGGTTAACATATAATATAGATTATTCATTACATGTTATAAAACAATACAAAAATGTAGTAAGAGAGTTTGAACTAAATTTAAAAAAAACGGTCACCCCTAGAGATGTTATTTTAATAAAGAGGGTATTACCTATTGTACAATTTTGGGATTCTACATATACAAGCGGAGAGGCTCCAATAGTAAGAGAAGGGTTGTATGATGAGTCCAGAATGATTGACCAGCAACTCGAATCTGAAATTAAAATAATAGAAAAAGATGTAAAAAATCTTAAATCATTAAATACATCAAATTTAATACCAGACCCATCAAATCATGTATATGGTTCACCGATAGTAACAGATGGAAAAAAAGGATATCAATTATTTAATCTTAGATTTGACCATACAACTACAGCTAAAGATGGTGATGTATTACAGTTAGATAAAAAAGCTGATAAGATTATATTTGCTACACCAACCTCAGGTACACATAATGCACCAATTCCACCTCCATCAGTAGAACAAAGACAGTTATTGGCTGAACATGGGGTTTATAAGCTATCAGCTTCCCAAGAACCCTTTACATCTTCCGATATCGATAGTGTACACGTTTGGAATGGTAGTAAGTTAGTAAAGAAAAATGCATCATCTTTAAGTAACCCTTTAATCCCAAACCCAACTAAACAGAACCAGATTCTAGAAAGTGATAAATCTAATAATATTGTTTGGTCAGATAAACCAGATGCACTACCGCAATCAACAGCACAAGGGCAACAATTAGAGTCTGATAAGAATTTAAAACCTGTATGGGTTGGTAAGCCTGCTAAAAAAGATTC
>JAUTBQ010162589.1:0-12534 GCA_032361185.1 Lepetodrilus ovalis | reverse complement strand
CCTATATTATTATCTTTCATTAATGTTTGTATTACACTCGGCAGAGCCTCGTGTAATACAAACATTAATGAAAGATATTAATATAGGCGATATCCTCATACACTCGTATAATAACCGCTATAGATACAAAATAATAATTTCCATAAATGGTTTCCATTTAATCTTTGCAGAAATTAAATATAAAGGTAACCAAACCAGCATTTGGTATTATTTTTGTCTGTACATGTACTTGCATTTGATAGTTTACTGTTTTTTTCTTTTTACACAGCACTTTTCTTAAACAACTTGATTTAATTGAGAGAAACATTTTCAAATATGCTAAGCTTGTTGCAATAACACAAATACACCACATTTTCTTTTTTTTACCCTAGTCATTTTCATAATAAAAAGTACCTTCTAATTTTTACAATAAAAACTATCATACTGCCCTATGAGAAAAGGACTGGATAATGCCCAATGACTATAGAACTGGACAATGCCCTCTGACGACAAGACTGGACAATGCTCTACAACGATAGACGAGATGACTACCAAACTGGACGGAGGTACAGGTACAGTATGCAAGGCTGGAGAGATATAACAACAGTCGCACTGCTCTGGGCAATGAGGTCCCACAGTGGGGAAGATGCTGATCACAGGGAAGGGATGATTAAGTGGATGCGAGATGAGTAAGTGGGTGTGATTGTGGACCCTAAGAATGGCCACATGCCGAGGGGTCATCCCTGCTAGTGGTCATTTTGGAACATGGAGTGATGATCTCCTACGAAGGGGGGCGGAGTTCTATTGACCACCCCCAGCATTGTGGGTGGATGGGGGTGGACAATGGTCATTACGGGTGGACAATGTCCAGAGGTAATTGAAGTGGTGTGGACCCATAAGTGCGAGCCTAGCTGGACAACAACCTGGTGCAGTGACCAAAGTTTGGACCAATCAGGGGCTCCTCAGACATCCCTAGATAGGGAGATAACATAAGGTGTGCCGTCAATGGGCCCATAAATGAAAAGCGGGACTTGTCCACTGGGTGGACAGAATTGACCCCGAAAACAAAGAGGAGATTTACGGCCAGGGATGTTTTAGGGATGAGACACAATACACACAAGGGGCCGAGAGGTGCAGGAAGGATACAGAATCCAAACAATGGCAAAATAGTGCAGGATTGCGGGATGATATCGCCCAAATCCTGGCAGGTGGTCAAGATGGGAGTGGCCTTGAGAAGAGCACTGCACCAGGCTTTAGGAAGGCGATCCGATTGCTTTGTCCGGTGCGATGGGCAGAGGCTTTATTGACCGGCCAGCACAGCAGCCCACCAAGCAATTACTTCCCACTGGTCAGTTTATTGATCCAAGCTCTCTGCACAGAAACCCATGCTTGCTAGTGGTCAGTATCTAGCATTCATTGGTCACATGACCAGCTCTAGTGGGCACAGCCACGCTCTGGACTGGTCAGCAGATTACATTCACCACACTGACCAGCTTCCTAAACAAAGAGCCTCTCAGTCAGTGGTCAGCCTGGCCGAAGCTCAGGGTTGGAGGTTTCCTCTGGGCTCTCTCACCAGGGGGCGTGTTGACCATCAATCAGACTAGAAGTGGACACGGGCAAGACAAAGCCCCGGTCAGCCGAGGACAAGGTCAGCCGAGGTCAAGAGTGTAATCTGGACCCAATCTCTAGCTGGTTAGGGATGGACAGCTAATTATGTTAACAAGCAACTGCCGATGTCCTCACATGACCAATAGGACGACACATAATTACAGAATGAAATTGATTTTAGCCTAGCCTGGCAAAGTATTAACACAAAGCCGCTTGGAGGAAGGCTGACCCTTCATAAGGACATACTAAATTTCATTGAATATTGGAAAACAGAATTTTCAATTTTAAAAAAGAAACTAAAAAAAAATAAAAAAATGTTAATACATGTACAATCAAATTGAGTTTTATCTCTTACTAAAAGTGTAAATTATAATTTAGAAATATTTTTGACAAAGTACTCTCAGGTTCACCTTTCCGTACATTTCACTCATACTTGTGATCATGCTGCAAACATCATTTTAAGAAGTTGCAAACCAAGTTTAATCTGACCAAATACCAGTCTCCACAGGCAAATATAGAGGTAAATTTGTAATTTTCAAATCCCAGGAAATTAAATATAAGCTTAGGTATGAAGTGTGCAGGATTCAACGCCGTTACCAGTGAGCTATCTAATATGACTGTTTGGCTATAGGCAACAGTTCTCTCTGCACGTCAACGCAAAATCATTTAAGCCGCTCGGTTGAAGAATCAGAAATTTAATTCTACCTGAATTTTGCTCTGGGAGTAAGTAGGCACAACTTGGTAGTCGTCCCCTGACCCCCATGTGCAAAGGGTCACTTCTTATGCAACGTTTAGCGACACTTTACTGACTCATTGGTAGTCTACACTCGCACAGAGGTGTTTATTGCAGTTGGGGGGAAATCTCTCCAGGGCCAGGGGAGCTAACTCTTTGTTTGGTCCACGCAGGCTGCTGTAATTCACTAAGACGAGATGAGTTAGAATTTAGTCCTGCCATTCCCCCGAGTTCCCCCCGCCCCCCCACCCCGAGTCTCCTCTTAGACCTCTAGGTCAGGACATGGAACTTCCCACATACTAAAATACTATTCCCCATCATAGCCATTTAGATCATTTTTTTGTCTCTTTTTCTTATAAACGGTCGACACTGGTGAGTGTCAATATAGGTTTTATGATAAGATTCTACTAATGCAGTGATGTGAACTGACAGTTCATTGAAGTTGAGTGTACAGTTCATCGAGGTTTAGTGTACAGTTCAATGAGATTCATTGCACAGTTTATCCGGACTCTATGAACAGTTCACTGAGGTTCATGATAAAAACCATTTATCGATTGGAATTTCCAATCTATATTTACTGGTCATCGTGAATTAAAAAGTAGATATAAGCAGGGAGATCATTTGTTCTTATCTACTCACTACCGAGTAAATATTTGATAAATTATCAAAACATAGGCATGCATACAGTAGTTGTTTTGTAATTTAATGTGCACCTATGAAAACATAGTTCAAATACCAAAGTTGAATGTGTCCACAATCACAGTACCAATGCATTGTTAATCACAGTATGTGGTAAAAGATCATATCCTTTGCTTCAAGCCTTTAAATCTTAAACACTATGATTGCTTTCATATCTACCACGGTGCATATCAGGAAAATGAAGTATAATTTTTTCACTGATGGCCGATTGGGCAAGATATATCAAATTGATATTCATTACTCCCTAGTAGCTAGTGTGTGAATCTGGCTAGTTTTCACATTCACCGAGAAACAAAACAAATCCAATAAAAAAAAATCCTTTTCTTCTATTACTCATTGTAAAGTTGAAAATGAATGTAATACATGTATCTGCGTCATTCAATAAAGTTCAGGAAAATAAAACTAAGAATCTGCAACATTTGTTGTCTTCGATTCTTCTGTATATGCATAGATTAATTATATCTATGTCAACCCTTCATAGATACAAAGTTTCAAATAGGTCAACAAGGTCAGGATACATGATGTTACAGATTCTAAGTTTAATGTTTTTGAACTTTCATGAATGATGCAGGTTTTGCATTGTCAGTCTCTCGATCATTTATAGAATTTGTAAGTTTTCACTTAGAGTACAGTCATATTTATTGTTTACAGTTTTGGATGTCTGTTTTCTTTGGTAGTCCTGACAAGCATGAATAGTTCAGACAATTAAGGCTTTTTTAGTTAGAGACGCTTTCGGAGAGCAAAAATACAATATCTTAATGCGGTTGGTTTGATGCCAAAACAAAAGTAGCATGCAAATTAGCCCATTCTGCAGCCACCAATCGGGAGTCGATTCTCCGAATAGAAAGTAGCCGCCTCCTCCGACTGTCTGCTATACATCAGCTCAGCTGGACGCAGCCGTTAACCCTAACTTGGAGTCAGTCCACCTCCCGTTACCCATTGCCTACTGGTACTGTCAACCCTTGTGTCATGACCGAGCAGATCCCAGTAGTTTGGTCATCAATCAGGGTTGCAGGCTCTGTGGCCCATTATCCTCAACCCTGGCATTTCTCCCTGATCATTCCCAGAGTACTTCAACACCTGTCTCCCCTCCAAGGACGGTCCACCTTCTCTCCCCATCCTGCTCCGCAGATTGGACTGTCCTGCCCCGGTACTGGTTCCCCCAGCGATATAGATGATGGAGGACCCCTCCAATTTGATTTGTGAGCTAAGGTGACACAGGAATGTCAGTCACTTCCTCTCTCCCCCTCGACCCGGTTCCAAGATGGGGATTGGGTTCCAGTCTGGCACTGGCTAGTCCCTACCCCCACCTCTACCATTCCCCACCCTCTTTCCCTATGTCACGAAGTGGATAGGGGCCTTCAAGGGGTTGCACAACTTGCCCTTCGTGGACACCAATGGCGCTGTCCAGTAGATTGCTACATGTTGAAATCAATGATGTTCTACACCCACCACCACTAAACTTGATGAATAATGAAATTCAAATTTCAAACCCTTATTGAAATGGTCATTGATAATTTAACAATTTCAACTTTTAAAATTAATCATCTTCATAAACAGATTAACATTAGCATGGATTTCATACAGGGACACGTACAGAAATATATGAATTTACCAATTTCCTACAACTACGTAGTAGACAATTTCAAAATAATGACAGGTCAAGGCCATTTGAAAACACTTATGACATTAAATTATCTCAATGGAAATTTTCTTGATGTGAAACCCATACTAGTCATATTCTTATGTATATTGGTCTTTTTCCTTCCTTTTAATTTTGAATGCATGTTGGTCTTTTTCCTTCCTAACAGAAAGAAGGCACAAAAAAAACCCAATTAACTTCATTGACCGAAGCAAGGATCTAGCCTCTGGTCACAGGGACCACGCCGCCGCGCTGACAGGCTGACACCTCGCAGGGCCCTACGTCTGGTCCTTGGACGCTGGCTAGAAACGTTGGATGCCAGAGAAAGAAAGTGGGGTGATTCCTTCCTCCAACAGGAAAGAGTGTACGCAGGGGGCTAGCAGTAGGTCTTGCATGGGCCAGTCAGAGGATCGAGGAATCTCACCAGCATCTGCAGTGAGGTAACCCTACACCCCTTTCCTCCTCACCCTCCCCCACCCCCACCCCCTGTTCCCCTCAACTCTCCCACCACAACCTCCCACCCTCCCCCTTCCCCCAACCCCGCCCCACCCCGTCTAAACGCAATCACCAGTGTGCTGACATACGTAAGTCACAAACAAATTGAAAGCTTGCTCCGTTTCCCAGGCTAGACCTCATGGCCAGTTGTGTCTGTATCACAAATAGTGGCTAGGAAAACACTCTCCGTGTCAGAGGTCGGCAGCACTGGTGCAAATTGCTTCCCATATCTAGGGCTCCTCTTCGGTTCTTACTTAGTCTACTTTCTTCTTCGCACCATGTGTTAGCCTGTCTTCGGCAATTAGCGGCCAGATCCTAATTAATATCTGTATGCCCTCCCTATGTCATCTGGTACAAGAGCCAGTACCTTTGGATTCCATGCCAATCAGACACTAGTCCATAACAGGCCATATTGATGGTAGTTGCATGGAAATAGCATGTGGGCCTCCAGACACGTGTAGGTATGTGTATTGCTTACATACCAACAGGCTCGGACTCAGACCACTGTAACACTACAGTAACGTGGTACCTAGAAAACACTGCCATAGCAAGCATGGTATCCATTGTTTCTTGTAGCGGTTGACAAAATGTGGCAATCTGTAATCGTACAGAATTCTTAACATGCGGAATAGAAACAACATGTTCACGGCCAGCTGCTCACGTGTCGTGATAGACAGTATGTTCAACAGTTAAAATTAATATAGTAATTAACAAGGAAGACAATACTAATAATTCAATAGACAATTCATAAAAGAAACTTGATTTCAAAGCTTGTACTTTAAGTAAGTAATGAGTATACATATAATATTAAATTGTATCACTAAATACTTCTTTATTTATTAAAATACTATTAATAATATATTAAAATTATAAATCAGAAAATATCTTATAAAAGTAGTGTATTACAAAGTTACTTATAATACCCAGCAAGACTTTACAAGTATCACTCACACATTAATGATAATTTGTTGCTGATTATAGAACTACCTACTTCTTTATAATGATAATGATCTTTAAGTCTCTTACCAAAATATTATCAATGCATCTCAAAACAAAGTAACATACATTTGATCATAAGAATACTGACTCGTCTCGATTGAATGTCGATATTTAACGTCCCATATCTATCGTCAAAAACCAACAGCTCTTACATAAGTGTTAACAGGATAGTTTTTGTCAGCAGAGGCTGGTCAGGTGGTTTTGCTTTGAGGCAATTCCAAAAGAATTCGGAGAATTACCCGGAACTTAAAGATGAAAGGTGTGCAGAGATGTGCCAACTGGAATGAGACCGACCTGAAATCTCTCTCTCCTTCTTGATAGTGTGAGAGAGAGAATGAGAGAGAGAGAGAGAGAGAGAGAGAGAGAGAGAGAGAGAGAGAGAGAGAGAGAGAGAGAGAGATCCCCATCTCTCCATCATGCATGGAGAGCAGTGCCACAGCACAATCAGGACACTTATAGAGAATTTCAACATGCGCGTGTAAACAGTGGTAACGCAGGATGCTAATAGTGCTATATCGCCTGGCCTCCTGGCGGGTAAACACTTGTAACGCCTGCCCCTCGGTCTGGTCAGTGCGAAAGAACCCCGACTATTGTTCTGTTAGCTCGCGGCCACTGCCGGTGATGTAATCCAAGGCTACGCAAACATTCCAGGCCTTTCTCCAGCCAATGTCCCCGTCCAGTTCGGGGCGCTTGGCAACCACACCTCACGCCACACAACAGTGCATTTCGGCCACAGGAGATCGTGTGCCAATATTTCAAATATCAACCATATTTTCTCAGGGTGAATCAAAAACAGGAAATCAGACTTGGAAGATGCATAAAATATCTCTCTACACACTTGCGCATTATTACGTTTGGTGCATTGATCATATTACATTGACCGATATCTTTCAAAGTAATTGTTTTGGTTATACATATAATATTATATTTTGTCATATAGACTCTACAACTCGGTATCCTAATAAAAAAAAATATAGATTTTTAGATGGTCAGGTCTCGTCTTTGTATTTGAAAAGTCAAATGATATCTGGTAGTTACCTTATCGGCATTCCTAAACTATACACACAATCCCTCGGAAATCAATCCTTACTGTCACCACCTCACAGTTGCATGCTTAGTCTTGCATTGTTTACACCACTGTTGAATCATGATATTTTCTATTATGATTTACCCAAAATCAGGAAAATTAAATTTATTTAACATTGTGTTCACTTTGTATCAAAGTTTCACTAAACTTGCAATTCGTTCAGATTACTTCAGTCGAGTTTAATAGGGAAAAAACCCAACTTAGGCTTGAAAGTCAAATGTTTTAAATTTCTATAAATTTTCTCTTTTAACCTCGATGCCGTTTGTAATCAATTCCAGTATTATTCTATGCTGTTGCCAGTCAACAAACACTAAATAGATAAACCGCATGCAAATTGGGGCCAGATCGGGGGCTTGCAGTGTTTGAACAGACAGCACAAGGCCAACCGATTTCTTTGTAGCCACTGCCAGAAATCTTCGGGAAACGCAGCATTTGTGGACTGCAATGACGACACATGCAGACCGAGCATGTCGCGACCAGACCACGTATTACGAGACCGTGTATACGAGACCGTGTATACGTGGAGGAGGAGGCGGGTGTCCGAGAGAGACGGCCAGAGGACGCAGCCTACGATCTGCGCCATCGCATGCGCGGAAGTCTGGCGAGGCGACAATCTCCTCGGCCAGCAAACACTGACCTAGGTGGCACCGTGCCCACCTCCAGCACGCCTCCCCCCCCCCACCCCCTGTCCCTATTCTCCTCCTATCCCCCGATGTAATGCAGTGCCTAGATCTACGCGTTTACATGACTGAATTCCCCACTAACAGGGTGACAATGTGTCGGTAACACTTCTCGGCCAGTGAGAAACAACAGGGTCTGGCAACAGGGTCTGCCCCTGCGTGGGTCTCTACCGTGGCCCGTGTTATAACCGGGATTGCGTCTGTGCAGTTCCTGGTGGTTTTGCGCGCAATTAGTTCATCTCCCGACGCAAGCCGTAAGAGTACTGGACAGCGAGAACCCACCGCCGAGCACGGGGTATCTCTGCCGGTCTATGTATAGAGAAGGCAGGCAGGTCGACCAACCTACAGCTCTAGATACAAGCCGCTGCTCGGGTCATCTGGAGCACTCTCAGTCGGCAGAGAGAAAAGCGAAAATCTTTTATCCCGATAACAAGACAGGGGTAGGCCGAGTGACTTAGTGGAAAGAGAGGGGAAAAAAAATTACTTTCTAAAAAGAGGTTTAACATATTTTAGCTGCTCTAGTACAGTGCCATGTGTATATCCTCAGCTGACCAATCAGGACCTGGGGTTGCCGATGTACACGCTTGATTGCTACGTTGGTTATCAAGCCTCCGAAACCTTAAATGACCTCTTCCCGAGACTGTTAAACCTCTCTGATGAACAGTTGCTACGAAGACTAGCCCACTACAGTATAGGGTGCCCGGCCTAGCGTGTCTGTCAAGCGTATGCTCGTTGTAGCGTGTCTGGTGTGGGAAATATCTCCAAACGCTGGCCTAAATGTTCAGCCAGTAGGGAACGAATCTACGCCCTCAATTTAGTGGAGGGTCCAGGCCCACAATAGCCCTCAATTTAGTGGAGGGTCCAGGCCCACAATAGCCGCCTTCAGGGAGGCCCAAGACAGACCTAGGGGTGGTAGGGGAGGGTAGGGGGAGGCAGATTCAATCCCGGACAGCCGAGGTCAAGTAAGGCGGCCTTGCTCAACTTAAATTGCACAACCTGAAATAGACTTGCCAAATCCCTGTCCTGTTTGAAAAGCAAGCTGGTTGGTGTTAGCTGGACTATAAATCAAACAGCACAGAAGACATTCATTATGTTGGGAGAGAGGGGAATGATAGAAGTGGGACTGTAAAGGGAGGAGGGGCAGTCATCCACCCCCCACCCCCTCCACCACCACACACCCCACCCCACCACGCTCACTCCCCACCCACCTTTCCCTTACTGTTGTCTATTGGACAGTCTCTATCAGACAACAGTTCCACTAGGTCAAAACAAGTTCCTGTCCTCAGTTGACCAGTGGGCGTGTCCTCGGGTCAGACGAGTGTGTCCAGTCTTGACCAGTCTGTGTCCTCACCAGGTCAACACTTGACCGGCCACTGGCTGGAGTGTTGTGTCTGGGTCAGCTAGAGTGTTCACCCTAATCCCTGGCCCAGTCAGGCCATACAGAGAACCCCCATTGAGTAACTGAAGCTTGTATCAACATACTGCACCACTAGCCTATAAGAAGCCGGGCAGGCGAGGTCAGAAAAGCAGACAAGAAGAGATTCATTTATCCCAGGTATCTGATAGTAGGATATACAACAGACAGACATGTGGACCAACAACTGGACAGACCGACACCGAAATATTTGACAGGTAAACAAGGCCAGACAGTCAATTTGACAAACAGTCAGATGGTCTGCAACACTACAGTGAGGACAGACTGGACATCTGGAAAAAACAACTGGACACAAACAATTGAAGGCAAAGACAGACAGTTAACTAATAACCTACAGGAGAAGGTTGGGCATCTGACAATACAAGTGGACGGACATCACGCTGGCTGCAGTCCAGTGCAGCAGTGCAGCTCTGAATGTCGGCAGTCCAACAGCTGCCCATTTCAATTCACTGTAACAGCTGCCACAGAATCATTTGTACCCGAGGAATACGAATACGCGACTACCGTCATGGCGAAAAAGTAGACTCCAGTGAGATAACATAATAGCTCTCTCTCTCTCTCTCTCTCTGTGTCGGCTCTCCCTAGCTGCTTTTATAGGGCTCTACAGCAAGGCCAGTCAGCTCTGATACAGGGAACAGACGACCTCTGACCTGGGGCCTCCACTGGCGTAGCACTCTCTATGCAAATAGACAGGAGGGACAACATATTAGGTAATCCATATCTGAGTCAATACCAGGCCATAAAATTTGTCCGATTATCCAATGATGAGATAACAATAGTGGAACACTGAAGGCATGGAGATATGAAAAGGACGCAATTGGGCAATCTCCTACAGATACAGTAGTAACAATTGAAAATATATTTTTGAATCAATTATGGAGATTTAATCAACTGAATTTAAGTATTGAACAATAAATATTTGTCCATGGTACAACATATTGATAAATACTTCCCTATATTATGGACCAATTCTTTGATGAATAAAGCACAAGACCATTGTTCTTGACTATTTTCTAATGCCATGTGCCAGAAACTAAGTTTCAAAATACCAAAACATGTAGTACCGTACCATACCTCTATGCCATCTGACAACGACTTCCAGAAACCACTGGTAAAGTAGTACACATGTAATATGCAGTTTAAAGGGTCTTACACACCAGAGGCAAGCAATTTATCGCTGTTCCAATCAGCAGTGACGACAAAAGGATTCTATTGAAATTTGTCGCTGCAAATTTCGCTTTTGGTGTGCAAGCATGTAGATAAATCATAAGGTCAGAATGTAAATAGACGAGTCTGTCGCAGTGAAATTCGCCTCGTGTCCAATGAGCTTGCATGTCAAAAACACTGGAAACATGCTCCAACATTCATCCAGCCAAGACTGAACTAAGAAATGTGCTGGGTGCCATTTCCGAAAAGAATTATGGCCTTGCAAGAGTCAGAACTCACTATGCGTGTACAGAGGGTTAGGAGTCTTGGTGCGACCAATCCTTCAGGAAAACGGGTCCCTGGGCATATACCTCTTGATCTGATCTATTGACTATAGTATATATACTACGGTGTATCTATCTTTACAGTGCTCATATATGTTCTTTGAACACATTTAAACCAACCTGTACGAGCACTCTGAACACATTTAAACCAACCTGTACGTGCAGAAGTACACGTTCTGTGCAAGGCAAAATATGCCATCGCTGAGAATTTGTCACTAAGACTGGCAAGAACTATAGTTAGATGATATTGTTTGTAAATAATTCATGTCATGGGAGACTATCACTGGAATAAGAATGTCCATAAGCAGTTGCAATAAGTATGTTACCATTAGCAACAGGAAGTAATTTTTTTATAAAATGTTTGAAATCTTATATATATACCTATCGCAATATATGAGTTTTTAATTCTTTGTAATACAGTGCCCCCTCGATATAAGGCTAATCGATACAGAGCGGATTCGGATATAAGGCTATGTCAGATGTGGACCCCATTTTTATTTTTTGTTATTTACCTGCACTATTATATAAGGCTGGTACTATAAGGCTGGGGGTATGTCATGGACCCCAAATACAGCCTTATATAGGAGACACTGTACTAATAGAATAATTTAAATATCAGAATAGAATTAGAAGGTGTTTGTTCAGGTCTCCAGCCTAATATAACATTTTGAGTTACATGTATTTGCCCCAATGGCTAGTTGGAGCAAGTTGCAAAAGCAGAAATGGTGCTATATGTTAAAAAATATGCCCCAGCGCAATTTATCTTGCCATATATGTTAGTCTATCCTGTTGTTTTGATGAGAATAATTATCAGAAATATTTTCTTTGATGTCGATGTACAGTGCCCCCTCGATATAACACGGTTCGATGCACCGCGGATTCGTATACAACGCGGGGTCAGACGTGGATCCCATTTTTATTTTCGTTATTTCCCTGTAATATCGTACAAGGCGGGTATTATAAAGCAGGGGTTATGTCATGGACCCAACTTCAGCATTATATCGAGGGGACACTGCATAATAAAACAGGGGCGGGATGTAGCGCAGTGGTAGAACGTTGGACTTCGGAGCCAAAGGTACCAGTTCAAACCCTGCCCCTGGGGACCCCAGCATTGATGTTCGCGAAAGTTACATTTCTAATGCGATATTGATAGGATGCACTGTCTGTGGAGTATTTGTTTTATATTTGACAATTATTGCAGAAGATGGGATATTAGTCAGACTGCTTGGATTTTAAAACAATTCAGGAATTGTATATTGGTCAAAGCAGAAATGATCCACAGAATTTGGGGAGTAAATGGGTGACATCACTTTTTAGAATTAGTTAGAATTTCCCAGAATTGGACAAGTTCCGGTGAAATTACTAGGCCTTGAGTTGAATAAACTCCCGAGAAAATTTTAATATGTCGTTAGTACATGGATCTTTTAAATTACTTAAATTTCTTTCCAAATTCAGATACAGTATCTCTGCAATATAACGGTGAAGTTGGGGTCCATGACATACCCCTACATTATATTACCCGCCTTAAACAATATATTACAGGGAAATAACACAAACAAAAATGGGATCCACATCTGACCTCGCATTATATCTGAATCCACAGTGCATCGGACATAGAGATTATTACCCGAGTGTCTTTAGATACCATCAGTATCCTGCATTTGGGATAAGCATTGTATTATGCGAG
>JAUTBQ010162578.1:0-12538 GCA_032361185.1 Lepetodrilus ovalis | reverse complement strand
TAAGTTGGATGACAATTTTTCCAATACTTTTCTGACAAATAAAATATGTTTAATAATTACAAAATAATTACAAAATCAAAATCATAATATTAATTAATTAAAATATTAATGTATATTTATTGAAGTGTCATTAAAATACCATGGCATTGCAGCAAAGAAACGTTAGGCATCCTGTACCAGGATCATAATAAAACCCAACCAGGATCCTGGCAGGACACCTTGCTTTGTTTGCTGTGTGTTCTATGGAGAATGAGAATTGATGATTTTTAAGGTGCTTCAAGATGACATATTGCAGACTATCCCAACACTAGAGCTATTTAATTTGTTGATTAAAAATAATGTTAGATTACCTACAAGTATGCTATGGTTTTATGACACTATATGTAGATTCCATATGGAATAGTAGGGCCTTGTTTCATGAAGCTGTCATAAAGTTATTCTACCAAAAGGATTCTTATTTGAACAATGCATAACATATAAAAATTTCAGAAATATCGTAATATCAGAATTTTTAGTCGAAATTAAGGCCAGCCTCCTTAAAAGAGTACTTACGGTCTAGTAGTGGATATGAGAGCTTTGTGAAACAACACCATGGGCCATGGTTACCAACCTTCTGTATATTTTTTATTCACCAACATTCACATGGCTGACTGGTTTTTTTTTAGAATCCAACGAAGACTTGAAGAATTTCCTGCGTGCGCGGAATCCCAAGCAGCAGCATTCTGCTACTCTGGAGTCGTATCTGATCAAACCAATTCAGCGGATTCTGAAATATCCGCTTCTACTACAACAGCTATGTCACCTGACACTGACTGACACTGACGAGCACCATCACCTGTCAGGTATGCTTAATTAACCTTCTCTGTACTGGGGTCAACCACAGGTGCCCATGTGACTAATGAATGTGACCGATCCAGAGAAAATAACGAATTAAAAAAAAACCTACACTATCCATATTTTAATTGTTTGATTTAAGATGAGATGACAAAGACAATGTATTATGGTAGTTATGTGGTATAGTGTAGCCTTTAAATTGTCAGTTTCTCAGAGTTTGAATCCAGCTAGCCTAATGTATGTTATATATTGAGTATGGATAACAGCACACACATATGTTAATAATGTAATTATTAGTAATAAATAAATAACACAAAAATAATACATTAAACTGATTGGTATTTAAATAAAAGAAATTCTGTTTTCTAATTTAATGAACAGTCAATAAAATGTTACTTTATATTTGCATGCAATTTTTAATAGAATTGTTTTTATTAATACAGTACCCCCCTTGATATAACGCTGACATATCCACCCCTACCCCACACCCATCACCCACGTTATAGTGCCCGACTTGTACGATATTACAGAGACATAACGAAAATAAAAATGGGATCGATGTCTGACGCCGCCTTATATCCTAATCCGCTGTGTATCGGACTGTGCTATATCAAGGGGACACTGTATGTTGATAGTTATTGAAGTGCCTGTAAAATATCTAAAGTATTACCTGCAGAAATTACAGCTTCCCCTGAACTATAAATATTTCCCCCGATTTCCTCAGAGGCCCTACGAGGGATGGAGGCTGTAGCGGAACATATCAACGAAATGCAGAAGATCTACGAGGAATACGGGTCTGTGTTTGACGACCTCTCGAAGACCTTCAAAGAGGTCCACCCCTCGAAGAAGGTGACAGTCTGCGGGGTATAACACATACATATACAACACGTAGTCGTGTTAACATAGGGTGCCTAAGTAGGTCAGGCCGCAAGATTATGAACCCTTTTCAGTACGTTTTCATGCTCAAGCTCAATTTTTTTTGTGGTAATTTGTGAACAAAGCCTTGAGTTGAGTATGCATTTGTACCCAAAACGTTTTGTATTTTTCGGGCCAGGTCTATTTTATGAATTCCCCAAATTTTCGAAGTTCTGGTGATAACCAAACATGAGTACTAGCTCCTTGGCTTGATTAAACTCCTCAGACAATTTTAGTATGGCATTAATACGGATCGTGTTCGATTCAGAGATGAGTCATGTTGTTCAGCATAATATCTTGTCATCCACGTGTGATGGATATGGATACAAAGTAAGGTAGGTAAACAAAACAGCCATGCACATGTCACCGTATAGGTTATCACCAGGATCTTTATACCGAATGTCTAAAAATAGAATTCACCCACTTGGGCGCTCTATTATCTGTGTGTTTGTCAGTCATACCCTGCTTTTCATTTATCTTTGTTATTATAGTATTATAATAATAGTATTTGTAGTATTATAGTATTATAGTATTTGTAGTATTATAGTATTTAAGTATTTGTATGTTTATTTATTGTGATTTGTTGTTGTTTTTGTATCCATGGATTCATTGCTGTTTTATGAGGAAATATTTACCTTAAATATATCCTTATCTCATACTACACACACATTAATGTACACATAGTATGACAGAAGGCACAGGCGCTACTTGACATTGCTACACAACATTCTGTTGTAAATCAGTCACCAAGATTACTAAACCTTTTGAGTACGATTTCATGCTCAACCTCAAAGTTTATATGGTCGTTAGTTAATAAAACCTTGAGATGAGCATAAGTTTGTACTCCAAAAGGTTTCATAATCTTGTGGCCAGTGTTGTGTAATATAGAGCTTTTCTTGATGAGACTGTTGTCATTGATTTGTATCACCCTATCTTGTACAAATATTTATGTGTAGTCTAACTGTGTGCATGCTTTATTTTATAGTACATGTATTCATCAATGATCGCGAAAGTTGCCTTTTTGATGTGATCATGATAGGATGCACTGTCTGTATCATGATAACACAGTTATCATCCTTGGTCCATCAGTGCCAGCTGGTACTTGCAGGTTTACTGCAACGTTCAGCATTATGGATGTTGCAGTGTTCCTCCTACCCTAAATTGACAAGCCATGATATAAGTGAAAGAATCTTTAAACTGGCTCTAAATGATTTACAAAAAAAATAAAAATATTAATAATAGTCTGTCTTTGCAAGGGTCGAAGAGTAAAAGGTTTCTTATAATTGATCTTTTCCATTAATTTCTAAACATTCTAGACAAAGTAATGATGAAATCTTACAATTGTAAAATCATAAAACTCAGTGATATACCAAGGGTAAACTTTAGATCATGAGATGCAATCATCCATCCATCCATAAAGCCATTATGCCATGTCAAGGATAATATTCTCTGTCTTGCAGGGAAGGTCTTTACATGTGGTTTTGATCATAACTATTTTGATCACCACTGAAAGCATGATTTGCCATTCTTGTATGCTGTATCTAATAAATTAAGAAATAACTGTATTTCTAAGACTCTTGGATAATGATTATTTCCAGGCTGCTGACCTGAGTGTTGGGGAGCTACAGATGTACGGAATGGTGGAATGGTGCAACATGACGGAATACCTCGGCAAAACCAAGTCTAAAGCTGACTTTGAAAACACGGTCTTTGTCTTCCGAACTGGAGTTGTCTTCCTTTGCCGAGAACGACTGAAGCGCAGGAAAACGAGGGTAAGAACACAATGAAATTGAATTAATTTAGTTTTACAGCAAGACTAATTTATTATACATGAATAAAATTTATTAACACCTTGATCCTTCTTTGATTGGGAAAAAAGGAGGAGCATTTAAAAATGTAATGTCACCAATTCAATTTGATAACCAGACATGACAGATTCTAGTATGTGCTTATGTAGGCTTATTATGTCACCATGCTCCTGTTTATATTGACAACGAATGGGTATGAAATAACAAAATAATTAGGTTTTATTGAATTAAATAAGATTCCAATGTTCAATGAAGGTATTTGAAGTAACATTTTACCAGATACATCTACATGTAAGACCAATGATGTTTCACTAGGTATTTCTATTTCGATACTTACTCTGTAAAACACTTGAATAGTCTTCACAATTTCCCCATATAGTAACATCAATTCAGACATATTTTTTACTCATATCTTTACTCATAAAATTTGCATTGAGGGGCATACACCCTTAGCTGTGAAACTGGTCAGGGCTTTCTCAGACACAGCCGTCGCAAAGCGTGCACAATGAGCCTTTCTCTACTGCATGGGATGTACATCGACCTCTTTCAAGGATTGATGACGTTTCACTGTTTCAGTCGCTGCCACCAAAGATGTCCCTACTGGAGCACCATCACCAGATGGACATGCTCGAGCGGTTCCGCACGCTCATCCCGACCCAGGAAGTGCAGGTGCGTGTGGGGAAGGTCAGCGACATCGACAGACACTACTGGTGGGACCTTCTCCACTCGCGCTCTGACGCCGACGGTCGACCAGAGAGACTGTACCAATTCTGTAACAGGTCTGTACATGGTAGTAAATCAGGGTGGGCGGTAGCGCAATGGTAGAGCGTTGGATTCAAAGATAAAGGCCCCTGGTTCAAATATTGTCATGGGGAGCCCAGCTTCAATGTTGGTGAAAGTTACCTTTCTGAGATTGATGCAATCTTAATAGGATGAAGTTTCTGTACCATGGAGATGCAGTTATCATTCTTGGTCTGTCAGTTCCAGCCAGTACTTGCAGGTTTACGGCAACATTCAGCGCTACAGATGTTGTGGATTTCCTCCTGCCATAAATCTGGCAAGCTGTGATATAAGTGAAAGAATCTTGAAAGCAGCTTTAGCTAATAAAATTTAAAAGAAATAAAATAAATATATTCCAGAGAGTATAAGCTGACATTTCCATGGTTGATTACTGTATTATTCCTCACCTTTCATTTGAATGCACAATGACTATGTTATTTTTCAGCACGACGGAAGCGAAATCCGACTTCATGAAGGTTATCCGCCAGACAATACGAGAGAGTGTTCGACGCATGACAGTTCCACACAAGGTCATCCAGCCCAAAGTCCGCAACCAGATTCCGTGTTCTGCGGAGAAGCTGGAGACCATTCCAGCTCTCGCCAAAAAAAGAGGTCAGGACCCTGATAGGCATTCCATGGATTTTGATGAGAAAATTAGCGCTCTAGAATACGAGTCTGGGTTCAGGACCCGCAGCAAAACCATCGGCGACATCAACCAGGCCAGTCTGGAGGACACCGCGACGGACACCACCGTGTCCGAGCCTCAGATCCACAACAAGAGTCCGTCGTCCTCAAACTCTAACCTTAGCAGCTCTAGTCACAGTGGTTCCGCTAAGCTGCTCTATGCCAGCACCAACCCTCTCAATTACTCTTCCGGTTCCGTCAATTCCAGCGGATCTCCGATCTGGAAGCCGCGTACCGAGAGCCGTCAGGGGACGCAGAGCCCCCAGACCCAGAGTCCCAAGCGATCGGTCGCCGGGCAACAGGGTGGGGACGACGTCGTGTCGCGGCATAGCGCGGTTAGCGACGTTAGTAGTTCGCCGAAACGTAGCATTGCGAGTAACGACTCACCGAAGCGTAGGGATCAGAAGACGGTCGTGTTTGCTTCTCCATATGGACTGCAGCCATTGAAGGATACCGAGTGCTAGCATATCGTGGGTTATATAGTCATCTAATGAGGGCTTTGTCAGGGCTGTATACTGTTTGTCAGGGCTGTATGATGTTTGTCAGGGCTGTATAATGTTTGTGATGGCTGTATACCATTTGTCAGGGCTGTATACTGTACATGGATGCTGTATGTGTATCAGTACTGTATACTACGTGGTATCCTTATCACAGGCTATATATATCAGGGTTATATGCTGTAGTTGTCAGGGCCATATCCTGTACATATAATACATGCCAGGTTGTAAAGAATATGCATCAGACTGTATGCTGTATATGCCAGACTGTATACTGTATATGTCAGACTGTATACTGTATATGTCAGACTGTATCCTGTATACATCAGACTGTTTGCTGTATATGTCAGACTGTATACTGTATATATCAGACTGTATACTGTATATATCAGATTGCATACTGTATATGTCATACTGTATACTCTATATGTCAGACTGTATACTGTATATGTCGGACTGTATACATCAGACTGTATGCTGTATACATCAGAATGTATACTGTATATATCATACTGTATGCTGTATGTCAGACTGTATACCGTATATATGTCAGAGTTAATCTTGTGAGGACTATTTCCTGTACACAAGACATATTCATCAGGGATGTACACTGTATGTCAGGGCTGAATACTCTGTGTACAGGCTAGCTACAGAGGCACTGAATACTAGTGATAGAATCTCAACACCAGATCCCAATGTGATACAAAGGAAGATGCACTGGTAGTATTACGTAGGTGCAGCATGAAGGTGACTCTATCTGGTCTGGCACTACTCATAGAGCTGCTGGCTATCAGTCAATTGTTATCAGTAATCAAAGAGGGCGATAGTCTTTGTTTGAATGGACTGAGGAAGTGGCTCAGAAGTGAGTGAAGGAAGATCAGAGGAACAGGAACTGATGACTTTATTGCCATTTCAGATGATCAGAGATGTGGGCAGATACAGAGGTTAGGGTCCGCTAGCCCAGAGTTGACTGGGTCCAGTGGGGACAGCCCTTCGGGTGAGATCATAACATATCTCTGATGGTTGTGGTGGACGTGGGTTTTTCTCTCTCACCAGCATGCGACTGTGGTATACGGGTGGTTGGAGGTTGTGTGTGCTTGCCCCGAGTGTTTGCTCGATTTTCGATAGACAGGGTATTCAAGCAAATAGTCAGTGGGGCAGAGCGTCGAGTGCCTTGGCTGCCATGCTTTTGAAGCAGAGAGAGAGAGGGGGACATATCATGCCACTTAATTGTCTATGAACTTCGGCCTGAAGACTTTGCTTGCCGACCGTGGTGATATCCAACAAAGCATGTGGAGTATGTGATTGTCAGTAAGCTGATTTAGTCTTAGTCAAGCAAAGTTGGTGCAATTGAATAAAGCATTTACATACTGTTCACATATTGTCTATCATCATAATGTACACGTTATCTGCTGGCCAGAATACATTGAAGTGACAAAATGTATGTGTTAGTCTGGTATGGATAGATCTATACAGTGTAAAGAGATACTAAATAGTGGGCATTGTACATTCAGTCCTTTTTGTTTCTGTACTGTAGACAACACTGAGTTCCTATGTCGTACCATTTGACACACCAAGACTGTTATACTCTGTACAGATTGGGATTTCTATATACAATAGGACTGTTATATTACCACCACTTGTACAGAATGTACAAAAGGACTAATAATGCCACAACATGTACAGACCGTATTGTCCGTCTATTGTATTCTTGTACAAATATTTGCCGAGTCAACCATCGTGTTGCCTATGTATTATACCATTAACTGTACAGTTTAATTTATATATGCATACCTGTATATTTGTTTCTATCTAATTTCATTTACCACTACCTTCCAGTCAAGTGTTACCAAAGCCCTTCCTCTTTTGATGATCACGTTCATATGTTCCATCCTTTTTCTTTAACCACGTGTTTTTAACATTTTCCCTTTTGCGGGGTCCATGTCCGATTCTGTTATTTTACAAATGGGTGCATGCTACACAAGTGTTGAATTCCATAGGCATGGACATGTATGTGGTAGTGCATAACGATATTAGACACAGACTCTATGTAGTCCATGAATGCATGATTTGTCTTGAGTATATTTTAATCATTGGGCTGTGTTTTGGCAGAGGTCTGCAAGGTCACGGATTGTTTTCCATAAGTTTGATTTTATCGTGATTGTAGTGGTCAGAACAGAGTTGTCGTAATCCAAAATTCGTTCACAGTAATGCTTACCCTGGGGAGAAAGATATGTAAATTAATATGGAATATCCTCATTATTGTCAATGTAATTGTAGGTACATGTATATGTACTGTTACTAAAATGAGCTTTTAAAAAAGTGAAACTCACTTTATTTAATTACTAGTATATTCATGTGCTATGACAAATGCATGTTTGATATCTTAAATATCTATTTCATATTGGTTTTGTTGATAATCGACATATGCAACATCTATGAAGGGTAACATTCTATTCAATATATGCCACTAGTCGTATTTTATTTATGTTAATCTGTTTTATCGTCCAATTGTTCACCAATGTAGTCAATGTATAAGTTTCTATGTTCATAGTTTCTCCCCATTCTAAGCAAGCATTTAATTTACAGTTTGTGTGACCATGCCACTGTATTCAACTACTGTTCTGGTCGTATTTTCATTTAAAATCTTCCATGAGAACACATACAAATTGACGTAGATATAAACCTGTCACGAATTGTTCTTTACAAGATCTGGACATAAATTTAAAAGATTCTATTATCTACTGGACATCATCAAATATCACCTGTAATGAACTACTAGACATGAATTCGAAGATTTAATTAACTGTTCTTGACAAGACCAATTACATCCAGATCTATAATGGAACTGTTATTGATCAGGGCAAAGTAACATCCAAACAGACCTGTAGTGAACTGTTGTCCTACGAGACGATAAGCGAGACTATAAGCGACATACTCGTAGCGATTTCTAATGCATGGCGCTCGTGCACTTACGAGAGCGCTATGGTCTAGTAGTGGATAAGAGAGCTTCGAGAAAGGATACCCAGGGTAATACAATGTTCATGGCCATGGTATCCTTTCACGAAGCTATCTTATCCACTAAGAGACCATAGCGCTCTCTTTGCCGATAGCTAGTGCACTGCTAAGAGAACACTATGATCTCTTAGTAGATACGAGAGCTTTGCGAAAGGATTACCTGGGTAACGAGCTGTCCATTCAGATCTGTAGTACAATGTTCTTGACCTCCAGTTAACGAGTCAGATCTGTAGTACAATGTTCTTGACCTCCAGTTAACGAGTCAGATCTGTAGTACAATGTTCTTGACCTCCAGTTCTTAGTCAGGGCTTCTGGACATCCACAAAAACATACTCTGAAATGTTCTTGCATCAATTAAAATATTTAATTATCAGCTCTACCAGAACAACTGACCATCCATTCAGACCCGTTATGAACTGTTTTTACCTCAAATACTGTACATCCAATCATATAGTTAATGGACAGCTCTTTACTGTTTTTACCTCAAATACTGTACATCCAATCATATAGTTAATGGACAGCTCTTTACTGGGGAAAGGATATTCATCAGACATTTTATGAGCCGTTTTTTTACCACAAATATTGTACATCCATTCAAACATTTAACGGATATTTCTTGACCAGAGAAACTGAATGTCCATGCAGGCCTCTGCTGTGAACTAACGTTGACCACGACCCCGTGTTTAGTTAGACTTTCTGTTTATGATGGCAGCGTCCCTTGACCAATGTGACAAACGTGATAGTGTTACAGTTGTAGTTGTCTGTCACTGGTAGTCGTTATCTGTGCCAGTGGTTGTGTGCATGGTTTAGTCTAATGGAAACTCTGTATGAACTATTTGTGGCTATTGTTTACGACCATGTGTATCTATAGCCGCCCAGTATTGACTTTGTATAGTGTGGACAGCTCGTCCTTAGATCTTTGGTAATGATTTTCAAGAACGATTTTTGAATTGAAGTGATAACTTGACTACTCAATTTAGCTGCCATAGAACAATACCTCATTTGGTGAATTCATGGTATATGTTTTTATTGCATGTACATATATAGTTATGTATGGAATTGCTTTTCAAATTATTGATCTATTTGTTCATTGCAAGACTAGTTAGGTTATTTTGTGTAGGTTTTTCTCCTAACACTAGACTTGGTATGAAAACTGGTATTATTCTAGTTTGTTACCAAACATAACATTTGATTCTAGTCATACTATTTTCATTACTGTACATTGCAACGGACACATACAGGCCTAGTTGGACACGTGCAATATGACATTGTCTTTATTTATTATTGTACATGTACCTCCTGCATTTGAGTTGATGGGGGCCAAATTATGACAGCCAACCGCATACAAGCTTGTACATATTCACTGTATTATAATCATTGAAACATTTGCAAAACCTGCACTGATTGGATGAACCAGTGTATGTCTGGCTACCATTGGCTGGACTTTCGATCATGTGATTTTGTATGGCTGTTTAACATTGGCTGGATTTAAGATCATGTGATGTATATACTATTCATACATGAGTTAATTATTCACTGTAGACTTGTTGTTTGGTAGTTAAGTAAGAATACTTTATATTTTAGGTTGAGTCTGTTGAATTCCGATCTATGATAATTCTTTTTTTAGTGATTTAACTATATATTCTTTGAATACACAATTGTAACAAGAAGCACACTTATAGGTCAAATGTTGTAATCTCTTTTTCTAAACCTGATTTTTCTTTCAATCTCACATGGACGCATATTTTATATTATTTGTTCAATTTTTATTGGTCAGATGAAAATGTTCTCATAATTTATTCCTCACAATGAGCTTTAACCATGTTAGTTTAGTGTTGTCTATGAGGACCATAGAGAGCATGAAATGATTGTTTTTACTCGTTTTAGAAATGAATTTATTTACATAGGTTTTAAGAGGTCATTACAACAGATAAACAGTAAACAAATCCAATAATGATTGTTAGTTTATGGTATCAAGAAATAATGATTTAGTTATTGTATGCTACGTCACTGTATACCTTTGGAAGATTTCGTATTATAAGGTGGACATTTAGTTAAGGATCTATACTAGGAATGAATTTTTTGGGTAGCATTTCATGCCATTCAGTTGATAGTCTGTGAGAAATACCAAATGAATAAACTATTATTACCTTTCTTATGTGTCATTAACTGGTTAGTATTTCATCAATACTATTGTAAACTCTGTATGTTTTGCTTTCGTTATGAGACATACATACTACAACAGAACATACAAAATACATGCACACCCACACAGACTCAATTTATTTGGCAGTAACTGTCTATTTGTTTTAGTTAATAATACTGATATATACTATATAAAGTTTACAAAACAAATATGTTTGGTTATTACATAAACGCAATCAGTTAGAAAATTGTTGTGTAGATAGTATCTGTGATCACGTGATACCTCCTGTCATTCCTACCTCTCTTCAGTTATTAATGGACGTGGTCTCTGTCATGGCCGTGCTAAAATATAAACTCGCCAATGAATTTTCATCCCCCGTCATAATACAAAAACGACTAGTGTCATCATTGGTGGCATTGCCCACCCTAGCTCATTTGGTTATGGAAAAACAGTTCAGATAATGTATGTCAAATATCAATTGTTATTTTTAAAAGCATACGATCACAGATGGTTGTTAGCATGAATAAACGATTTTATATCTAGATCCCACTTACGTTTGGTTTGATTTGACCACCAAAACATCGCTATTTACTAATGCACTTTTCTCCCAACACTCGATATATATAATTACCCAAAAAAATATCATAATTTATATGGACGAAAGGAACGTAGCTATAATTATCTTGTCTTTGGAACATCTAACTTCTGGATCGAATTACCCCCACAGTAGATGAACGAAAGGGATTTTGGTGATATTTAATTAATGTATATCAAATGAATGTAGTTTGCATTTATTACTAACATTCGCTTATTGAAATCTGTGATTGTATGTATGCCTTTGATATGTTTGGGTGATTATAATAAATTCATATTTGATACACTTTGTACTCATTTAACCTCAAATCATTGACACAGAAACTTTGCAATTAGAAAGTGGGCTTCGGAACCAAAATGTCTTCCGTAAAAATAATTTTCTAATCATGTTTCGTCTTCCACAGTCTTTTGTCAAAAATATATATTATTTAATTTTAGTGCAAATATTTGTAAGGGGTCTCTAGACTGTAAAGCCTAAGTATGTCTCACGAGACCAGCGTTACATGACCGTTTCATAAAGAAACTTACCGTACAGGCAGGTGCAAATATTTCAGGGAAATAGAGCATGTTCTATTTCCAAAAGACAAGAAATGTCAGTGCGAAACTGAGACAGCAGAATCTTAGCACCAATCTTCACGGTAATATGAGACGTTTTCGTCTAGCCACCCTTTAACCCTCTACATGCTGGAGGCAACCGGAGATGTCCTAAAGAGCTGTCTGTGTGTGTGTGTGTGTGTGTGTGTGTGTGTGTGTGTGTGTGGTGTGTGTGTGTGTGTGTGTGTGTGTGTGCCTAATCCAGCAGGGAGAGGGTTAAACTCATGTTAATACGTTCATACATTCATCTAAGACATTGACAGTTAACCCTTTAAGGCCCAATGACTTGTACATTAATTGTTAAGAAAGACAGTATTTCTGGCTTTAGATTACAAAAAAACCCAGCTGTTTTATTACAACTTCATCACTTCGATTTCCCATCTGTTTAGCACTAATTTTCAAACGTGTATTTGCTTGAAATAAAAGCTTTTTAACTATAAAATAAATTAATTTATATAGATTAAAACATATATATTCATCTACAAGTCACAACAAAAATTATGTGTTGGACTTCTGTACAAGTCACTGGGCCTTAAAGGGTTAATATCCGGCTAGCACTGTTAACGGTTGTGACTCCTCTTTAATGCACTCAAAATAGCAACAGGTACAACCTCCGGGACCTCACTAAACTCACTACTTGCCATTACGGGAGAAATTTACGACGAGAA
>JAUTBQ010162567.1:0-12539 GCA_032361185.1 Lepetodrilus ovalis | reverse complement strand
CTATGACGCTCCTGGTTGTTGTACTCGTTGAAAGTGTATACCATAATTCTCCTACTAGTTTTAATCATCTAAAAGTTCGAAATGGTAACTAAATAAATGATTTCTTTAAAAAAAAAATTAAAAAAAAAGATTTAATAAAAAATTACTGTGTTCGAATAATTAGAAAATTATGATTTCTCAAAAAGGGTCATTTTCGTATAATTAGGGACAAATATATTTTTTTTTCGCAAAATATTTTATGTCTTCGAATAATTAGAGGGTTCGAATTAATAGAGTAATTATGGTATTCACTATATATAGCAATGCTCCAAATTCAGAAAAAAATAATTAGCGGGTCATTTTCCATAGGCCCAATGTTAATGGTGGTAAAATCTGCAATTTTCAGGGGGTCACACAGATACCTATAACATTGCAGGTTTTCAAATGACACCCAGGAGCCTCGCTATTCCGATGACTGACTTCTTCACACTCTAACACATATGCATCTAGATGTGATAGGTCGTGTTTGATTCGCAATCGAGGGTGGAGTGTGGGTGCATGAAAAGCAAATCTGATTGGTCAGCAGCACCAAAACTGGTTTTACGAACGTGAGATGATTTGCTTTTCGTGCACCCACGCTCCACCCTCGATTGCCAATCAAATACGACTATAGAGAATGGAGGAGTTGCTATTGGGTAAGGGCAGCTAACTCTTTGCCAGGCACTTAGTAAATTGAAATGTTTTGTTCACTATATCTTATGGTTGGCTAGTCAAGAGGCAAAAATAATTGATAGATCATAGTGTAGATCTTCAAGTGTTTTGTAGGAAAAATAAAAGCAAATGGATTGCAGACTTCTTTACTACAAATCCATAGAAAAAGTAGAGTAGGATGAATGGAGTCCTGGCAAAGGACAAATGTACCAAAACTCTTTGCAACTCAGACATTTCAGATAAACGAAGGACAGCAGACACTGACCAGGACGGACATGCATGGCTTTCTGCGCGGAGGACAGAGCGTTGTTCCTGGCGTGTTTCCTACTGTGCAGCCCTCCTTGTAGCTGCCCTAAAGTCTGCAGATCTGGAACTTTCTAGAAGTCAGAGAAATATTTAAATATTACATGTATTATCACTAATTTAATCCAGCAAAGAATAAATCATTATAAACCTGTAAGCAGTGAGTTTATCAACTTCCAATAAGCATCAATTCAACAATTGGTAAGAGAAAATATGAATATGACAACTCATCACAGGGACATTGATTTGTATTTTAAGACAAAATTAATCCTGAGAATGATTCCCCTTTGATTATATTAAGACAAAAATTAATCCTGAGAGTTATCTCCCATGTAGTTTATTATTGGCAGTATTTGTTTTGGGAACTCCAGTCAAGTCGAGTGCTATTAGCACATGCGCATTAGCACCAAAACATAATGGGAGTGTTAACGGCATTACTGATCAATCAGATTTAAATTTACTGCACTCAACTAGACAATCGAGTTCAAAACAAATACAGCTACTGAGATTTGAAATTGCAAGCTCCTAATACCTTATCGCCATGACAACACAGATCGCTGGCAGCTCGGGCACAATGGGAAGCAGCGTCCCCCAGCTCGGGGAAGTGGGCGGTCAAAATGGATGACAGGACAGTCCACAGGCGAGAACAGGACGGGTACTTCCGTATCACTTGCTGGATAGACCTCTTGGCCTGTGGCAGGTTGCCCTGAAGAAGTAGATCAAGTTTTAACTCGGAAATGAATCCAGATGCCTTCTCATTTGGTTTGAAGAAAAGTCATTACTGACAACTTTATCTATCTTGTAATGCATAATTTTTTATTTGCTAAACCATGTACAGGTATTATGTTATTAGGCCGGTACAAAAATAAAACAAAACATTATTACAGTGAGATTGTTTAGAAACGGACCTAATGTTCAGTGTCTTCAATAAATGTCCATATGTAACTTTAGATAGAATATGTTGCATTAAAGAAATAGATAGCATTAATATTTCTAAATTACTATCTCTTAATTTATTGCAATGCTTTTTTTGTGTGTGAGTTATCTGTATACAATGATCAGCCTGACAAAATGGAAAATAAAATAAAATTGATAAAAATAAATTTAAATTCTCAGTTTATTTTCGAGACACACCTGGAGGATGTTGAGAGCGGCAGACAGCCACGTGACATCAGCCAGAGACGGATCGCTGTCGCCAAACTTGAGCAGCTCCTGAATGGCCGCTGTTGCCAGGTTGACGTCGGACTGCAGTAAGCCGAGAGAACATAGCGCCTTCAGACCCTCCGCGGACGGCTTGGACTGCTGAGATCTGTGGAGGAGGTCTTTTATTATTCAGAGAGAAATATATATTTAAATTATCGACAAGAAAAGGACATGTACCTGAATAGTCATTGTTTGGTTTGAATTGGGGCAAAAAAGACTCTTTTAAAATAATTTTGTTCATAATAATCAAAAGGACCAACTGCATCTGGATTAACTCACCCATTAAACAAAGCAGTCTTGGTGCCCTCTCTATCTCCAAACTTGTACGCCACCATGCCAAGGGCAGAGTAGATATGGGATTTGTCCTCGTCTAGTTCCACTACTTCCAAAGCCTTGGTGTAAGCTGAAAATTGTATATCAAATTAGAGTGTGATTATGGAGTTCAACATTGCCGAGGGATAAATTCAACACAATATGGTACTCTAAATGTTTTGTAATCTTGGGTCCTTGTCTCAATCTGGTCCCCCCTGTATGTTACAGCACAACTTCAAGGTAACAGTTAGCCATAGATTACACCATTGTTAAGTTTTAGTTAAGGTTACCCTAGATTTGTGCTGTTTCATACTAGACAGCTAAGTCTCTGAGGTTACGAAATCTTTTTATTAGTACAATGACCAGTTTCATACCCAACTCAAATTATGTAAGGTGATTAGAGTACAAAAGTTTCAGGAGCTGAATTTGTACTCAAAACAGTTTCGTAACCTCGGGTTCACATCTGGATCAATCTGAATGAGGATACCCTGGTTTCAGCCACACTACTGTTAACTCACCCTGGTTTCAACCACGTGTTAAAATTCACCATACTCTAAAACTCACCCTGGTAGCTATTCTCGTATTTCCCCAGTTTGTAGTACGCAAGTCCTGAGAAACACAGATCTTCGCATTTCACCAGTGATCCGATCTTCTCATATTGATCCACGGAATTGGCGTAGTTACCTCCCTTACTACAACAAAAGCCATCATTAAATAGCACAATACTTTCGTTTCTATTTTATACCATGCTCATTAAGTCATTGAAATTAAGATCATACAAAGCTGCAGTAGCATACTATTCTGGGATAACAATAGGAAATTGGTTATTTTTTTCCAGTTGAAACAGCCAGGAACCAGCTAGCCAGGTTTACGGGAACCTCAAAAGCTGGAGTAGATTCTTATTCCCGACTATTAGACCATTGATTGTTTCATGTTGGATCAAAACTACCTTGAAACAAATGGTGAATACTTACCACAATACTCTTGCAGTGTTTATCCTGACATTTAGTAACTGGTCCTCTTTTGAAGCATCTGTTTCAAGGATGTCTAGAGCACTGTAAAAATAGCATGAACTAATAAACAACTTCAGAATTTAATTTTTGAAATAAAAACCCATTTTATTTAAATAATAATGTTTTAAATAATAAAATTTTATAACATGTCAAAGAAACTAATTTCTTCTTGACATGCTTAAATAAAGATGGCACAAGATGTAAATTATTTAATATACCATTTGAATGACTCGGCTGACTTCATGTACAGTTCCTGATGTTCTAGTAGAAGGCCGTACATGTTGTATGCCGTGACATCTGTCTTCACTCGCTCTGCAACCAAAAATACCAGTTTTTCAATATTACCTCTTATTTTGAGATTCAACAGTTCTATTCCAGACCATGTCTTGTCAATTTATAGTTGATTGGTTGAATTCTTTCACTAATTTCTTTTTTTGTAATGAGGTTTATAGTCACTTCCTAGAATCTTTCACTAGGAGGAAAACATTGATGACGGGCCCCCGGGGGTGGGATTTGAACTTGGTACCTTTCGCTCCAAAGTCCAATGTTCTACCACTGCGCTACACCCCGCCCCTCTTTCACTCATAACTGGGCTGTAAGCACATGCCCCGTTTGAACCAGGCCATTTTTCTATTGGTTGTTAGTGCTAGCTTGAAGAGAATATCCAGAAGGCAAGTTAGAACAGCGATGATACCCACTCAGACATATTGTAAATTAACTTTGTAAAGCAGCCCAGTCCTTTCCGAGCATGGGAACATCTTTTTCACGTCTTTGGGTACGAGTCAGTTAGAGCTCGATTCACGTGAATCAACCTACCACTTTATGGGCTGACGCGCTTACCATCTACCATGGAGACAGATTGAAATAATAGTCAGCCAGCACTGTTCATCAATAACCTGCCTGTATATCTAGCCAGGGCGTCAGAGGCAGCAGGAATGGCCGACATCTGTTTGATGCTGTACTGGAACAGATCGCTGTTCCGCTTCCCTCGGTCCTGCAGAATACCGCACACCCAGCTGGCATAGCCCACCGCCCCCTCCACCTGTAGAGAGAGAACATAGCGCAGTGCAACATGCTCAACACCTTCAGAGGTATGTGTATGTATTGTCTTGCTGGAGTAAAACAAGTGGGTTGTGGGAGAGGAATACGTACGTGGTTGCCGAGTTCAGTTGTGTGCCGGAACAGGTCCATAGCGTCGTCATGTCCGACTATCTCTGCTATTAGGGCCTGGAATAAACAATGAAACATTGGAATCTTAAATCCATACACAACATTTCAGTGTTAGTGAGCGAGTGATTAGGTGACTGTATGCGTTAATGTTCAAGTTGGGTTGGGTAAGAGCGAGTGAGTAAATTTGTAGCAAATGAAGGATTTAATGAAGGACTTTACACTAATACCAGCATGTGAAACTGTTCTTCAACACATAGAAAATACTGGGACAATAAAATACTGTGGTCGATATAATGAATGAATTAATGCTTTACATCGCAGCGGGAATATCTCGCCAATAGGTGACGTTGATCTAATGCCTTACATCACTGCAGGAATATTTCACCTATACATGATGAGTTAAATAAAGAAAAGGTTTATTACCTGTCCAATCCAACAAGCTACGTATTTTGGATCCAGACTCTGAGCCACCTTGAATGCTTCATGAGCCAGCTGAAAGATGAAAAATATTGTTCAGACATCTACATACTGGAAATATCAAAATAGCAGCACGACATCTATCTCTGACACGAGGAAGGTAAACAGTGAACGACCAGAAGATGAAGAGGAAACAGTAGCTGTCACCGAGAGATCTCTCACCTGAACATTGTCATTATGTAAGTAAAGACTGCCAAGGTTGGTCCATGCAGCAACGTTCTAAAACAAAACGAACATAATGCTTTAGAATAAATTATCCCAGGTTTTTTTTAAAATGTTAATTTTTCTTTCTTTCTTTCTTTTGTTGCAATGGGGTTTAGAGTTTCTTAAAAAAAAATATTTTTTATTTTTTATTTTTGTATCAATGAAATAATAAACAATACAACAAAACCATCAATTAACACCAAATAATATTCTGCTTGCACAATTATACGTTTCAATATAGAAATCTAATGAATATTGAGACATTAGCTTACATTGCTTTCTGCTTCAATAGATTTGATGAAACAGTGTTGACCCAGTTCTGGAGTGTAGCATGCTGAAACATAATCAGATTCAAATTAAATATTAAAAATATAATACATAATTATATCATTATGAATAAATAAGAGACACTAATAAACATACAAACAATTAAATCAATCAAGCATCAAGCAATCAATCCATCAAATAAATAAATCTTTAAAACATAAATAATTTTCAAATAAAGAAAGATTACTCACATCTTGCGCAGGCAACAACTCCCAATGCATTCCAGTGACTGTGGTTGTTCGGGTCCAAATTGATGGCTTTCTTTAGTGTCTGCATTGCTTTCTGCGACAGCTCCACAGCAGACGAATCGGACAGTTCCGATTGGTGGAAATAGTTGACCCCCAAGTCGTGCCAGAGATAGGAGCTCTCCGGTATACCTTTCAAAGCCTGACTGTAACACCTGAAGCGTTAGGGCAGTTATTGCATTACAGAATAAATTGAAGACTAGTGTCTATGATCGTAAATTGGTCTAGAGACAAAATACATATGCACAGAAAACTGAAGTAGTGACATCAAGCTCCAAGTACTACAAGTACATATTCTGGTTAAATCTAAAGGTTGCTCGATATACTATGTACCTGGCACCCGTCTGTAAGCTCTCCATTTTGCCGAGATACACAGAATCTGGAGATGACTTGTTCTGTTGCACCAACTTGGAGGGAACCTTCAGTCTGAGGGTAAAACATGAAGCAGTCAGTCAGACAATATTCAATACTAGATTCAATACGCTTTTTTCATCATATAAATAATATTACCATTATTCAGAATAGTTTTTATTTGGTTAGCCTGGTACCATTCTGTAAAAATCAATACATCATTGGTTTATTTATTAAGAAGTTGATGGCTGCCAAAGGGAAGTTACTGTTTCCAGCACTTGTACACAAATATTTGCGAGTCCATAGCGATAAACTATTACTCTAGATATGGCAAGGTTTTCATAATAATTATAAATTTGCTGCATGTGTGTTTATCAGTGCACAGGATTTTACAGTCTCAAGGTGTATTGGAACTTCCAACTCGTAAAATATATGTACCATGTACCTGAAGGTTTCTGCAGGCAGAGGGTGCAGGATGGTACAAGCATCTCCCATCAGCTTCCACAGACAGGACAAATCTGGTCGTTGAGAAGCTGCCCTGTAACAGTAACAAGTCCAATAACATTCCGAGATGAAAATGGTTGAGTGATTATAGTTAACATCACTGCAGGAATCTTTCACCCACATGCAACGAGGGACAAAAATGGGAAACTGTGTTTTCAATCTGAAACAGGTTTACATGATTGACTCTTGATCTTCAAAATTTGCAGAAATCCATGAACCTGTGGAAGAATAGACATTTCATTCTAATCTTCTCCAGGTGAAATGAATGCACCGAGACCTATTTGGGATTCAAACTCGAACTTTCAGATTTGTAATCCAACAGGCCACCACTGTTTTACAGTCATCTTACACACGGAAACGTAAAATCTATTTTAGTTTGGTACCTGGTAAGATGGACGAGTGCATCTTCACATCGATCTTGAGCCATTCCATCCAAACAGCCGCTCAGGTGTTCACGAGCCAGGAGAAGCAAAGTCTCCCCCAAGCCTAACGACAAAATCACAATAATGATTGAATAGGGCATTATGGTCAAATGACATAGTAGATGGTGTACAACTAACTTAGATGACAACAATAATACAAATCATTTTTACCTTTAGTTGTTCGACTTGAGTGAGGGAGGGATTATGGAGTTTAACATCGCTGCAGGGATCTTTCACCCATTTGCGACGAGTTTGACTTGAAAAATGAACATCAAAGAACAAAGTTTATGATATAGGTAAGTGAAAAAAGAAATATATACATTGTTCTCACCTTTAAGGGCAGGTACATAGCTATTGGACTTTTCCAAAATAGCTTTGTATTCTTTAACTGCATCTGGGTATTCTCCTAGTGTTTGTTTTATAGCTGCTATTCTGAAATCAAAATGATCAATCACATGACATTGATTTATTTTCTAATATCTTTTCATGCTTATTAGAAATGAGAAAAATAATTTGGTTTCTTGCAGAAATATTTTATTTAACCCTTTGCAAGATGACGTAAGAAAATTACTTTAGCATAACATTTCATGAAAGTTCAATACTTACTGAAACAGACTATACACAGATTCAGGATCAAGCTGAAGTAGAAATGTGGAAAAACAAATGATATTTACATTTTTAAATGATTATTTTGTACTTATTGTAGCAATTGTCAGCATTTTACTTTCCCTAATAATTAAGAGATTATGCTAGGTAGCATATCAGTAGCATAGTCTGGAGCATGGAAGCACTAGCGCCAAATAAATCTTTTAATTGTTTCTATATTATAATAGTAATGCATGTAGCAGCACCAATATATATTGTTACATAACGTACCTCTGCGGCTTTGGTAAATGTCTTCAGAGCAGCAGTATAGCTCCCTCTGTGTAGGTAAGCCTCGGCCAAGCACTCCCACACATGACTGACAAAGAAAGAAAACTAGTTTCACAAGAAAACATAAATTAAGAAGAAAAATAATAACGTGAATAACACCAAATTCACAATGTTCACTGAAGTGAGAGTAAATATGGAGGTTAACATTGCTGTAGGAATCTTTCAACCATTTACACCGATGTTCACTCAAAAGCTTGTTCATAGCACCTGGGCTAATATATCAGTGGATCAGTTCCCTCTCTCAACTCCCTGAGGAGTATACAACACAAGCTGCCAGTCTCTGTAAGGTTAGCATATCACATTTCCATTTCATCCTACCAGGTACCCATTCACAGCTGGAAAATATGAACAAATGTGCTCACTTGTCCCTGGGATCTGCTCTGAGAGCCGCCTGGAAGGATGTGATGCCTGCAGTGGGTTCGTCATGTTTCACCTGGTGCAGTCCCAGCCTAAGCCACGCCCACTTGCCACTGCAACCAATCATATGTGAGACCATCACCTATGTGCCGATATCATTAGAGGGATAGTATATAGCTTATCAAACATCATTTATCGTAATGCTGTCATGACTTAACACAACTGAAAATGCAAGCAGAGTGGACCTACCTTCCAGCATTGGCTCGACTTGTAGCAATATCCAACAGACGTTTGGCCTCCTCCTGTTATGAAAATAGTTTCAGAATTAGTACAAATTTACAATCAAATTCTTACATGACGTACCAACCGTTTCGTTAAAAATGCATATTCTCTTTGTATAATTTTTCATACAACCTTAGACTACTTGGAAGACAACTTTCTCTTATTATTTTGATACTACTTGGAATACAACTCTTCTTTATTACTTAGCTTTGATGCTGCTACGAGACACAACTTCTCTTTGTTACATTACAACTGTTTTCAATTGCATTCACCACATATCTTTACAAGAATTTCTGGGACATGCATAATCCCAAATACAAGAAATCCATAAAACAGGAAGTACTACCTCTTCACCAATGGCCACCAATGTGTCACAGAGGGCAGCACCTGCCTCCTCATTTCCAGGGTCAAGGTCAAATGACTTTTGGTAGCATCTCTTAGCCTTGCTGTCAAATACATGTGAAAAATAATATAACTACCCACATTACAAAGGCAGAGAAGTTGTTATTTTCAACCTTTCAATATATGCTCATCATAACATTACTGATAAATGTACTCTCGACGAAGATTGTATACACACTCAACAAAATACATTGTGGACCAGCAGCTATTTTGAGGTGAGGTGTTGTGGCAATCTTGGGAAATGGGTTTGAGGAATCTGGTGCCATTCTTCTTCTAGTGTCTGCAAGTTCTTAACAAGTAACTAGTTTGGAAATTCTTAATGTAGACCTAAATCTGTTTAAAATGGTTACTGTACCTTAATTAATTGTGTTTGTATGCTAATTGAGCATTAAAATGTGTTTTTCAATTTCCTACAAGACAGTCACCAATCTGTTACTCACACACTGTCGTTCTGTACAACAGCATAAAAATGTCCCAGATAGAGGAAGATCTCGCTGTCATAGGGATCCAGCTTGGCTGCCTGAAAACACATATTCTCAGTAAACTCTTGCATTACCTCTCTCGGCAGAATGAATTGGCAATCGCTCATTCATAACCAAAAAACTACATATTTATTTGTTATTAATTTTAAAAGTTAGTATTCTTGCAGGAATTAATGAATACCTTCAGAAACGCCTTGAAACAGCGTTCCTGTGGGTTCTCTATATCTGGGTTCTCTCTGAGCTGCCACAGACTTCTTCCTAACATGTACACGTGACCGCTGACCTCGGGGTAGCTCGCGGACAGCGCCGTAAACCTACGTACGACACAGAATAACAGAGGAAATCAGGGTTTTGAAATGGAAGGTTTATACCACCGAGATTCATACACAAATGCAGTAATAATTAACCGTAGTATAAGTAGACTTTTCTTTTAACAGGTTACGGTCAAATACCCCAGTCACACTCCTTTTGATTCATATTTAATCTTACGTTTTTACTGCCTCGAAATATTTCTCTTCATGAAAAAGTAGTCGACCAATCAAAGCCTCCTTCTGTCCATTCTCCTCGGACATGGTCTTGACGACATCCTGTTAAAAAATATGGGACTTTAATTTTTCTTCCTCATTTATTATGTCGTTCATGAAAACAATATAGAAGCCTTTGAAATAAATACTCATATATCCCAAAAAAGAAATCATCGCTACATTCACTTGTCCTACTGACTACAAGAAATGCAATAAAGGGAATTATTTACAATCACCTCCCTGTGCATCATACAACAGAAGTTGCCATTTTTCCCAGTTCATCCTACCAGGTACCCATTCACCGCTTGATGAACAGGCATACAAAACCCGGGAGAATTAAGTAAAAAGTTTAGAAAACTCACCTCTGCTTCAATAAGACTTCCCTGTTTGAGATGTATATTGACGAGAAGTTCCCTGGATCCAGGATATCCACTCGGCAGCTGAAAGAAAAAAAAAACATAAATACATCCAATAGTTTGACCTTATTTCACCATAAATGGGATGACAGATTCCCACAGAAACAATAAATTCCATAAATTACTAATTCATTGTTGACGAATCATAGGTGTGGCAATTAATAAACATGATTAGGAAATAATGTACAGGCAATCTTTACTGAACATGTTGTATTGAAATATAAGTGCTATGTAATACACAAGTAAATCTAAGTTCAACGTCATCAGGGGAGATAACTATGACCAAATACCTGTGATATAATATCCATGGCCTGTTTCAGAAAACTAGGGGACCCAATTCTATGTAAGCTAGAGGCTTTCTTCAACTGAAGAGGACTAGCTATGTTTTTGCTTGGAAAAGTTAAAAGTCGTTCTTTTCTCTCCAGGTAGCTCAAACCTAAAAAGTAAAAAGACTTGAAACAGTCGAATATTTAGTCTTTTAAAAATATTCCCTACATTTTATTTTGGTTTTCGTATTAGCATATCTGCTGTCAATTTCCAGAAGCCAGTTCTTCATAGGTGGAAACAACACTAAAAGAACTTGTAAATGCTTACTTAAATAGAATGAAATATCTTTCAAAAAGTAACTGGTAATTAACCTATCATGACCTTTCAGTCTCTCATGTAGCGATAGTAACAGTCGGCCAAACAGAATACAGCAACAATTAATGTTCGGATTTAGCCTAATTAGCCAAGTGGCTTTTTGATTGACTTAGTGTTTTTCATCGCAGCAGAAATATTTCACCAATACGCGACTAGCAAGGCAAAGCATAATGCATGTGACAATTCTGCTTTCACAGGGGTTAATACTAGCACTAGTCCTGTAACCAAAGCCAAAATGTCCAATGCTAAAGATATCCTAAGGACTAGTAGAAATTTGGGATTTATTAGGCTTTTACTATATGTTATCATTATCAGGACTAGTGCTCCAAAATGTTAGTATTAACCACTGCTTTCAGGAAAAAGAATATTAGGAAACCATGTGCGTGGAAGAAATGCCAACGGGAGTGTTCTGGATCTATGCGATCATCTGTTTGCATGCTTAGCATGTGGAGAAGATGGACATAATATATTGAAATGGAGCATGGCATCAAGATAGGTCAATTGTAATCAATTACAATTGTAATTGTACAGTAATTGTATGGTACATTGTACATTGTACAGCAATTGTAACTATGATGTGCTTTGACAACTACAATCTCTCGCCTACCTTTATCACAGACTTCGATGCATTCATAGTTCCTGTGTAAACCATGCAGACAGCGAGCCAGAAAAACATAACTACACATCGCCATTGGAACATCGCCGCAACCTACCAACAAATACACAGTTTTTTTCAATCTCATTAATCAGGAAATAATATGTACATAATTCAATTGATTTTTCTACATCATAGTAGATGCTTACTACTTCCTACAAATGTCTGAAATGTTATGTAATGGTTCAAATCAGGTCACAATTGTCACGATAAGGGGGGATTTGAGACCAATAAATTAAAGAGGAACATTTAAGACAAGACTTGAAACAAGCAAAAAAGACAAGTTTATGTAGCGTTAGTAAATCTGTTGTTACGTAGCTCCAATGCTGGTGCATGATCCATAGAGCTAAAATGACATCATGACAGTGATAACACAACAGTCTATGCTATACGCTGTCACACTACGAGGGGTTTCGCATGTTCAACATTTTAAGGAATTTGATTGATTCATATTATTAGCTGATGGGTGCAGGCACACAACAAACAGCTCCATCCTCGAAAACACAAGCTATTGTGACTCCACTACCTTCAGACAAATACCCTGGGATCACTGCCTATTCAGAACTCCGTTTTGGTTTAGCGAGGATCGCTGTGAATAATTAATAAATTATCTAGACACGCCTGT
>JAUTBQ010162556.1:0-12540 GCA_032361185.1 Lepetodrilus ovalis | reverse complement strand
TGTTGAACACGCGAAACCCCTCGTAGTGTGACAGCGTGTAACGCAGACTGTTGTGTTCTCGCTGTCAGGAGAGCATGCTAAGAGACTGGTAGCGCTCTCTTATAAGCAGTGTATTAGCTATCGGCAAAGAGAGCGCTACCAGTCTTTTAATGGATAAGAGAGCTTCGTGAAAGGAAACCCTGGACCGCAGATACCTCCCTTGCAAGTCTACAGTAGTTCTACCATCGTTTTGTGGAACAGGACCGTAGGCGCATAATAATGACAATTTGACGTAGATATAGTATTAGAGCATTTTTGTTTAGTATTTCCGCCATGCAATAAAGCCGTTCTGTTTTCTGTTCCGAGTGAAATATATTCTCTGTAGTCGGTGGAAATTCTAACGGTGTTTTGGACTATATATACATGCGCTGTAAGCATATACCACCGTAAACTGTGATAGAATAGTTTACAACTATCTACTTCGCAATGTAAAGTTTAAATCTATACATCAGCGACTTCTGGCATTCTTGTCAAAATTAATGCCACGAGTGTCTGGATATATGTAGATAGAGCATTGGAAGTTCCACATGTAGAACTTAATGCAAACGTGAATGGGAGGGTAAAAAGCAATACCTCTGTATACGTAATTAAACAGCCTTTAAACATAATTAAAAGGAGCATGTCCTTCATAAATTAACACTGATACTACCATGGACGTAGAGTAGCAATAGAGAATATGCTCGTGTATAGTAGCTAGTTACTGGTTACGACGGGTTCCTATCATAAGAAACCTTATTTATTTCTATATTATTCACAGTCTAATAGTACAAACTTGCTTGCTCAGTTACATTATAGTATATATACGCTTAAAAACATGTTGGTATAAAATTGGAAATTGACTAGCGAAATCTGTTTGTCAAATTTGCAACTTTGCAATCACAGGAAGTAAGCTTTGTTGACGTTTCAGATTTTACAAGAAATCCCCAACTATAACGAAAGAGTACATTTATTTGCAATTAATAATATTCTAATTTTTAAAACAACAGATACGTTGCCAAGTTCATCGAATATTCATTCGACCATCTGTAAATTTTAGATAACGTATAGAAATTTCCACCGCGTTATAATATTTGCAATGATCAGTCAACATAACACTAGGCTACTGTCTTCATTAAAACTATGATAATCGTATTACTCAGTGTTTCGTCAGTGAAATATCTAGAAGTATATGCAGTAAACGTTAGAATGTTGTACTTGGTATTGCAATGGATATTCTTCTGGGCCCTCTTTCACGAAACATCAACGAATTTTCGTAACGATTCAGAATCCTTATCCCGCTAAGGTTTCTTACTATCCGTGACAACGTTTTAAACAATTCTCAGATATTCTAAAGAATTCAGGGGCCATGTCCCCGAAGCTATCGTATACGTAACGACATCGTAAAGCCTTCGTGAACGAAAATAATATATTCCCGAACGTGTCCAATTTTCCTCCACTACATGCATCTTATGGTGTCGTTGCGTATTAGATTACTTCGGCCTCAGGGCCTGTATTCTCGTAACTTCGTAAGTCCTAAGAAGTTCGTAAGTACTAAGAATTTGCCAAACTGGCTTCCTTCGTATGTTCATTTGTGAAGAGATCTTTAAGAAGTGAAGAAGTTAAGAAGTTTCGAGAATACGGACCCTGATCTTTGGCCCTATCGTTAGGACTGCTCCATAAACCATGACTAATATCATCTTAACCTTTTTCTAATTAACATCATTAGATTCCCTGCCCCTGAAAATGTAGGTTTAGCCGCTAAAGCTTTGACAGGTCGTCTATGAGCTGAGAAAATAGTAAATCTCCGTTATGATGACGCCATTATTTTAGAAATCCAAAATGTCCGCCATAATTCCATTTGCTGAGATGACAACATTGATTTTTCCGGCTTAGTTTTCTATGTCGTTTCCTAAAATGCATAGGTTAACAAATCGCTTTTTTTTTAAATTATAGCATTACATTAGCCTACCACAATAGACTTAAAAGATTCCAAGATGTTATACCTGTAATCGCTTAATCAATAACGGATCCTCTCTCACGTGACTTCCAATCGCAATCACCACGCTCTCGTATCCGTGACTGTGCAATCGCATCCGACCCGCGACGATCGTCGCGCAAACGCACAGGTAAATCAGGCGAGAGTTCTGACCGTCCATGTCTTCACATTTCACAATCCAAGAAACATGCGGGATCGAACACACCGGTGCCCAAATATCTCCCGAATTCGAAAATTTACCAGCAAACCTCCAACCAAGCCGAAATGTCGCCAGAGTCACCACAGCAGCAACAACCCAGGATACCTTGCGACTCGGAGTCACGATTTCCCGACAAGGTGTTAGCTAGAATTGTCTCCTCGTTGAATATAGGTATGATTTAGAGCTTCCAAGTGGCTCGGTGCCTGAGGCGACAGACCTCCACAACTGTACGCTACCGTTTTGTCACAGCCATTTTGTCGTTTAAGACACTTTTTATAAAGATGGTCACAGTCATATGCAGAAGTTATTAGGTAACGCGGGCAGGACTTTGTAAGTGAGTTATTTCTTAGCCTTAAGATGCGGTGGGTGTTTCTTTTTTATCAACAAGTATGTTACGCCTTTAATTATTATTCCGTTATCAGTAGTGACGGAATGTGAGCGAGATAATAGAAAACGCGCACACCATTATACATTGTTTAGATCAACAGTACATTGCACACTGTAACCTTGTATGTATAGCCATCAGGCTAAATGTATCACGTGTACAATACCTACGTTCAACTAATGATAACTACTAAAAACATGAACATTAAAGCCATCCAATATGGCGTTTATTACCCATTTTAAAACGTATGGAATTAAATATATGTTTTGGGGAGAACACTTAAATTGATATCCTTGATTTATTATAATAATAAGCTATGTATTTATATAGCGACATAGTGTCTGAAAGCGACTGAAATGTTGCACAAATCAGTCTTCAAATTGAAAACAAAAGAAGATCATCATCCTTTTAAATTGTGATTTTTTTTTTATTTACCTCCGCCAGTAACTTTCTATTATGAATTGTAATAGTATAAAACCTAAATTATAGGTCTTGCACAGGTCATGATACGATCGGTTATTACAATTCTGGTCAGGTATTACAATTCCGGTCAGATGTTACAATTCTTGTCAGGTATTACAATTCTGGTCAGATGTTACAATGCTGTCCGTTATTACAAGATATGGACCCAGCTCAGTCATACGTTCTTTCTAAGAGGATCATTTTCAGCATGGATTTGAAGCTGTTGACATCATCAAAAGATTCATTTAAAAATGTGTATTGTTGATGTCCTTACAAGAGTTCTTGTGGTTGTGGTGGTGATTTATGTGATGGTGACTTTCATAATGGTGGTTGTGGTGGTGGTGGTGGTCTTAGTGTTGATAGCAGACATTGTGATAGTGGCGGTGGTTTTTGTAGTGGTGGTGGTTGTGGTGGTGTTCAAAGTTAAATTGTGGTAGTAATAGTGGCGGTTGTGGTAATAGTAGTCGCACAAGCCTCTGTCGCCGTCGGAATCGTACAAAGTTACGTTGCTTCGTAACGTTGAATTCATGCAAACAAATTGTTTGCCGTTTAGTTTCTTTCTAATAGTGATGTCTTCTGCTGTTGGATGGGAATGTTCTTCGAAAGTACCAACCATGACCAAAACAACAGAATAACATTAATACAAAAGTTATGTATAATATATATATATAATGTAAAGTTACGTGGATCTAGATAGCAGGGGCGGTATCCTATACATAAGTTAGTTTTTTTATTGAAGTCAGCTAAATAAAACTTAGTTCTCAACGTACTTTGACAAAGTCAAAAACTGCAGACTAAACCAATTCCAGAAAACTTAGTCAAAATATGTTGTAAAGGTACACAAGTGTTTTGCTGCCATTTTGCTGTTTTTGCAGTTTGCTGTTTTAAAAACTAAACTGTTTATAGGATACCGCTCCAGGCCACGCTTTCTCGAAACACACGAGTTTTAATATGTTGCTCAGCTGAGATTTCTCCCATTGACTCAGTGGTGCTCCTTGAGTAAAAACACAAATCCCAGCGGACATTTTACTCTAGTTACGTTATGTACAGCACCGAGTCAATTGCAGAAATTTCAGCCAAGCAAAATCTCAAGCTCAAGTTTGTTTCGAGAAGCCAGGGCCAGATCGCATTTTGATGTATACTTTTAATCAAAGCAACATTCTCTCAATGCAATGATAATTATGTTGTGGTGTCTCGTGTAATCAAATTGAAATCCTTCACAAACCAGGGTAGCCTTTCACGAAGCTCTGTTATCCCCTAAGAGACCATAGCGCTCTCTTAAGAGAGCTTCGTGAAAGGATATCCACGTGTTGAGACTCGCGCATTAAGGCGTTAAAACATGAGATGGTGTCACGATTTGACGGATTGTGCCGACGCAGCGGGAAGATATTGTCAGATGAAATGACTGCTAACTTGTGAAGCCTAGCACTACAGAGGCAGATTCAACAACGGCAAAGACAAATAAAGGCAGGCACTATGTTTATTGTCCTGACTGTGCGTGTAAATATGTGTGAGAGAAGTGTGCGTGCATGAATGTACCGACGGAAGTATGGATGGGTTATATTCGTGCATGTTGTACGGCATCTGTTGGCAAACTCTTTGGGAATGGTGTGGTAGGCCTACGTTGAAACTGGAAACAAGGGGCATATTCTTGAAACGCTCTTATGATCTTCTTAACCTAAGAACGTTCGTAGATATAGGTGAAAGGCATATACAACATTTGTGTATAAAAACGATTATTGAACGTTTGATGTTTTCACCATTTCATGAAGCTCTCTTATCCACTGAGAGACGACAGCGCTCTATTTGCCGATAGCTAATGCACTGCTAAACCGCTATAGTCTCTTACTGGATAACAGAGATTTGTGAAAGGATACCCTGGTCCACTTCCAATGGTGAAAATATCAAACGTTCAATAATCGTTTTTATACACATATGAAGTACGGTACGAATATGGCTTCCTACAAATCCAACCAAGATATCCCATAACAGAAAATGTTCTTCAAGAGGTATAAAATAACTTTATTGTGAGCATCATAACACAGACAGAAACACCAATACAGGTGAATAGTATCGAGCAATTCTCATCAACCGACCGAGATACACATACGTTTTTCCGGAGATCATATATTTAGACAGAATGAATTATCCACAAGAATGTTATTATCGTATTTATTTTATATAGACTTTCTTTTTTTCTAAATTTCAAAGATATAGATAAATATTTACTTTTGCATATGTTTCAAAATAACACCTAATAAAACATAAATAGTGTTCAAGTGATCCATCATTCTAGAACAATTTCTTTTTCAACCAGTTTATACACTATGCGTCGCTCGGTTGGTCGGCGTAATTACCCGATGACGACTGTGCTGAGGGGAGAACACACCAAACACTAACACCTTCACATTTACGTAAGCAAACCCTTGTTGTCTTCTATAAATGCAACACAAAATTTGTTTAGCTGTCCTGTTCATAAAAAGGACTCTGGCAGGACACTTTCATCTCGGGTGTCCTGGTGTATTTTGAGCATCCACGCTAGGTGTCCTAATCCAGACACTTAACATGACACCCAACGTTGTTTTGCTCTGAATGTCAACAACATCTCATCCAATTGTCAGCGTACTTCTCCAATTTGCATATTTAACCCTCTCCGTGCTGAAGGCAACCGGAAATGCCCTGAAGAACAGCACCCGTGCCTAATCGAGCGGCGAGGGTGAGCTAGCGTATTATTCATTATAAAACTGTTATTAAGGCATACATAACTTGTCTATTATGTTACGTATAGCTACTATGTAACCATACATTCAACATTTGAGAGATTTAGATTTTACAAAAACTGTCAAAATACGACTTCAGAAATAAAACAATCTGTGGTTACTGGTAAAAGAAATGAATTCTATAATGAAAATATGAGAATTAGAAAATTGTAATTATTTTACAAATCCGATCAAATGAAGACCAACAAAGCAGCATATTCGATATTAGGCTCTCGGAACAGAACCGAACAGAACATTTATTTATGTAAAGTATGATGTACAAACAAGAAAAGCATAGTAATGTTACAATTGTTGGGCAAAGTAAAACAGGAAGATTTACATTGATTTCAAATAGGATCAAGCACGTAACTGCATCAGAGTTTCACGATTGGATTGTCATTTCAATAGATTCCCTCAACAATCCTATAAAACAATCACGATTTAAGAATTTGGTGGGATCAACATTTGAAGTCGCTGCATTATGCATTTACAAATATGATGAGCATACGCGAAAATAGAACACTAAACAAGTGAGTAGCAAATGGTTCCGTTTAAACTACTGTTGTCACTACGTGTATATGCAATCCGTACTCCATACCGGGTTAGACTAATTGCTTAACTTACGTTTGTTTTAAATAAAACATTTCCCATTATTTGTAACTAACTGTAGCACAATTTACTTCATGTTCCATACCATTGCCCAACACCCCCAAAAAATAACATTATGAATGAAAACAACAATCATCTTTCAAAATAAAATTGAACTGTTTAACAGTTGTTTAGGGACAAGGGTATATTTCACAAAACTCGCTTATCCACTAAGCGACCACAGCGCTCACTTTGCAGTGCGTTAGCTATCGTCAAAGAGAGCGCTGTGGTCTCTTATATTAGTGGATAAGAAAGCTTCGTGAATTGATACCCTGTTATGTACGATACATTTGTACTGCTAATAGTCACATCCTTAGACATTTACCAATACCCATTTACCAGTACCCAGTGTACATACTTGTCATCAGAAAGTTGCTACTCCAACCCTCAAGCATTGCTGGGTTCAGTAATTGATTGTATGACAATGTTCTTGGAATGGAAGCAGGATACCCATGTCCAATGCTCATGTTCCACATATCGGGGTACGCATTTATTCCGCTTTATTTTTCCAAAACAGTGGAATTATTGTTAGGTCATTAAATCAATGGAATATATCATGTATTATAACATATATATATAATATAGATTGGTACCAATTACTTCTACGACTATTCCTTAAAGACTTTTTTGCTAACCATTACGCTATGTTCATAATAATATTACTAGGCTTTTTTTGGGTAATGGGGCTTAGAGTCGCTTTCTAGAATATTTCACTAATATCACGACTTCTCAGTTTAGGGCAGGAGGAAACCCGCAACATCCCGATGAATGTTGCAGTAAACCTGCGAGCACCAGCTGGTACTGACAGACCAAAGATGATATCTGTATTGCCAATCTACAAACAGTGCATCCTACTTATATTGCCTCAGAAAGGTAACTTCACACTGGAAACAAGAAAAAGATCAATATTAATTATTATCAAACAATTAGTTTACATGCTAATTATTCCATTTACACACGATTAACGCTTAAATAATATTTAAAAACTTAACAGGCATTGCCTCTATCTTCTAGATAGTATCCGTGGTAAATTCACATAAAATAAAGCCATTAATTGTCCATCCTCGAAAGACCTATCATTATGCCTATACTTATACCTTAAGTTTGTTCTTGATCATGCGCAATGGCAAACGGCAAGGATTGGCATTTGTTCTAAAAAGAATTATTACTACTTAACTTCCAAACATTACAGTTGTATCTGCATCTTAATTAATAGTTTTATACCATTTCAGGTTCTGCATGAAACAAAAAACACTTAAAACATTACAATACAAATATCTTTTTCTCACGAAAAACATTAATACGGCACCGATGACATATCATTCATAATTGATACTAACGCAAAACTACACCAGCCCTGAATGAGTATAAATCAATAAGGGTCGGTCACAAAATACAAACAAATTAAAAATGACCGTTGCAATATGGTGTTCATCATCACAAAGTATATTCCTGACATGGAGAACTTCTAGCACTCGCTCAAAGACACATCGGGCAAGTTTTATGAGTTTAGGGCATGAATCGGAACATCAAATTGTTCATAGAATAAATTAAAAAACAACCATATGTACAATTCGTTCGTCATCGACATACTGTATAGGATGAGATGGTAGGTGTTATGTACAATCCAACAATATAAATAAACTGTGCATAACACAACAGCAAAATTGATAAATCGGGAGATTTCTGTACAAACAAACCCTCAGACCAAATGGGAATCAATCTAGCACGACTTGAGGAAGCACAGTAGATCTTTAAAACATGATACACTATTAATGTTATTGCACACCCATGTATAATACGCAATACTATAGTAATCCCATATACTACAAACACTTTATATATTATCTATATATTGCTATTTCTTAGACGTATTAAAAATATACCAGTACACCCGGATATTCTTAATGTCTTGGCATTTCAACAACTCAAAATTGAGCAAATTTGGTTGCTTAAAGATTTCTGAGATAAACCAACAATTATATATTTTTGATTATGGTAGCTATAACAATGATTATGATAGATAGTATTATTATATTAACCAATAAAGTAACTAATAATCATGTGTTTTTCCAAGTATTAATTAGCATGATTAGAGGTACTAACAACGATGCATATTAGAGAAACTAACAACAATATCAATAACAACTTAACCACTAGAAAAACTAACAATATCTTTGATAAATTAAGCATTAGAGAAACTAACAATAACAAACATTCTAAGTACAATATAACTATACCAATACTCATATGACCATCCATCACATGCGGGCAACCAATCATATTATTCCTAGATATGTACACAATGAAACTAAGGTGAAAGACTGTAAACTATCAATCGGTGGAGATCACTAATATTTCTGTCCTGGTTATGCTTTAGCACACACACATTGATCACATAACACACACACGCATTCACACAGACTACCTACAACATATTAACAGTGCATGAATTCATAATATCATATGTACAAAAGAGAACAAGTAAATATGAATTTATACAAAATTAATAATAATAAATATCTAAATCGGGCAGACAGAAACACTATGCAGGGAATACTTAAATAAATAAATTGTACGATTTTTTAAAAACATAAATTATTACATTATTCAACATAATTTATTGCTTGGAAAAAAATCTTTTCCTGCCACCTGTTGAATAAGACTTGTTCTGGTGCTATGACAATAGCATCCAGTCTTGTTCCTCGTTGATGTTACCCACAGTCTCATGGTAACATTACCAATAGTCTCTGGTTACCATGGCAACACCCCCACAATGCCATGGGAACAACACCCATAATGACTTCCTATATTTTGTTTGCACCACAGTAATACTCAACCTCCTCCCCATAGCATTTCAGAATCGCAGGACCGGATCTCAATAAGGGCTGGTACTTCAAACTATTGAAAATGTGTTTCCAACACTCTCCATAGATGTAAGATACAGGATGAACACTGGAACTAGACTGATGTGGAATGTTAATAGGGCGAAGTGGTACTGAATAATCCTATATACAGAAGTACAAGTACTTCAAAGTCACTACCCTGTTAACATTACCATAACCCTTAGTATAGAGACCCATGTTCTGATTGGCCAAAAGAAAAAGAAAATATTTTAATGTGGGTACATCGTGAGGGATAAAATGGCTATTCTGGCTAAGAAGCTTTGAAACTATCTGGAGTACAATTTCAATCTCAACTCAAAGTATTGTTCATAAATACCCATATATAATTGGAGCTTGAGCGTGAAATCAAACTCAAAATAATTTGTAATCTTTGGTCACGAACATAAATAATTGGCATTAAATTTACTGAGCAACAAATTACCTCTCAAAGGTAACAAACATGGGACTTCAGCTAATGTTTTCATATGTATGACTAGATATGGGTCAGTTATCACAGAATGGAAAAAATAAATAATATTGGCAAAATCTAAATGATCTAGGGATAGGCAACTAGGGACAGGTAAACAATATTACTTAAACAGTTAACAGTAAAATCTTCAGCAGTATTGGATCCAGAGGACAGAGGTCAAAGGTTACATTCTGATGGTGGCCACACCCACACGTGAAAAATCACACTAGTACCACACGGTCCTAAAACATTGTAGCAAAGTAATAATGAATGCATATTTACCATAAAATTTTTCTGACTTTCACCGATTTCCACCTTCTGTCACCACCCCACATTACAAATCTTGGATCCATTCCCGACTACCAGTAAGAAAAACCTGACTACCCAGTGAACTGTAGTTTAACGTCTATTGCAGAAGTTAGCACTAGAATATCTACTTTCATAGAAACTTTGCCCAAAAAAAGAATAGAAATTATTTTAAAACTTAAAAAAGGTTTGTCTATTATTACAATATGTACAGGCGAATTTGTGCAAGATGAAAATATCTTCAAGCACTAAAATATAACAATGAAATTATTGCAAATGGAACAATATCATGTCTATAGGGAAGCCAACAATTGAACTTCATTGGAATGGTCATACACAATACAATGGAAATGGGTTCTCTGTAAATCGCTGGACAATTGATTCATAGTTATATCCTAAGTCTACATTTATTTTATTTAAAGTGGTCTAAAGCTTTTGACATGGGCTTGGGGAATAATGTATCTCATTTTATGTATTATTATTATTATTATTATTATTATTATTATTATTATTATTATTATATTAGCCGACAGCAGACATGCTGATCATAGCCCAACCAATTTAATTAATTCTTTGGATCAAGTGAGCCCAAAATAAATTCAATAATACAAGGTAATAACAGAAATAAAAAAATTCAAAACTTCAATATTTGTCCACGGAAAGTATTTGGGCACAAGATAATAAAACCAAGAAAAAAATACTCCGTACATTTTACAAAGTGTGCGATTCCCAGAAGAGAAATTCTGTATGAAAAACACAATAGGTGAGCTTAATGGACAATGGGAACAATGATTTGACTCACGATTATCACACCATGCACAATCACTCAAAACACATAGGAAAGAATTCCTGTTACAGAATTCAGGGCATTTGGTATGATGAACTCAAGACGACTTCTAACCCCTTTGTTTGTTATAATGTACGACTTGCAGGGCATGGAAAACAACTGTACACTAAATTCTTGCAGTCCCTAAATTTACCAAATAAATTCTACATAATATGTCCCCTCCAATTTTAAGTCAAAATAACTATTCACTCAATTCTTGCAGTCCTTAAAACCACCAAAGATTTTCTATGTAATATTTCTTTTCCAATCTTCAAGTCATATGAACGGTACACAATATTTTTGCAGTCCCTTAAATAAAAAAAATGTGTTATATACATTTTTTTTTTCTCCAAATTTCAAGTCATCATACATCATAGAAAATAAGGGTGAACTCGATTTTCTTATCTTTAGTCACGTCTCAGCTGAATGGCGATGTAAGAGAGTGGATTGAGAGAATGATGACCACTATGGACACCAGTAAATGGACGACTGACGGCGAGTGATTCGACACGCCTCCACATTTGGTAGCATCCTCCTGAAGAGAGAAGAAAAAAATATCAAAAATGTCGTTCTTCCAAGAAAGCCAACTAATCTGTCAATGCACATCACTTTTCCCCAAGATTGAAATAAAAATGTCACCATATATGACTGATGAACCCATTGGCATCATACATGATAGGTTTATCAATGGTAAAGTATCATCTACAGCAGTATACAGATATATAGATATAGATAAAAATATTGCAGATAATATCAGCACTGATGATTTCATGAAGTTTTGTACTGTTTACTAAATCTCAAAAAGCGACATAGTTGATATATTGATATGTGTGCAATGTATTGATGGTAGCATGGTGGATCTATTATTAATGTAGTTTGGTTGATTCACATGACAAATTCTAGTATTATCACATTGCCATAATGGACGCAAATTAGAAACAAGGTTGTCTTGTTTGTTCCTTCATTACTCCTTACACTTGCTTCAGCAAAAAGCACTAATTATTTAATTCATTCATACTGTCAATCACTTTCCTTGACCACTGATCTATAACTATTTCCTAACATAACCAAGGACCATGCCGATTCTGAGATTTGTAACCGAGTTGCTGGATTTTGAGTCCAACACTGTACTGACCAGTTGGAGCATCTCATGTCACACGCAGCCACATTGTACGAATCGCCCTCGAGTAACTAATCAAGTCACCTCGATCTGTGCCATCTTATATCACATTAGGCTACGCAAACAATGCAGCGGCAAGTCGTCCAAATGGTCGTGATCCTATCTGCTGTAAACCTACCCGTGGATCCTTGCTGTAACATTCTGCGATCCGCTTCCTGTAGCGTGGTTCCCTCACCATGTCGCAGATCACCTCTCCCTCTTCTGCAATGAAAACCAGAAAAGCTCACAACATGCCAAAGCAATCGAGAACACGTGGTGGCAGACACGTAGAAATATGAAGCGTTCATCTAGAGAGATCTAGTCTGCTCGAATTAAACATAGTACACACACACGCTTGCTCATACAAACACACGCACACACGCACGCACGCACGCACACACACACACACACACGTGCGCGCGCACACA
>JAUTBQ010162545.1:0-12540 GCA_032361185.1 Lepetodrilus ovalis | reverse complement strand
AAACATGCCAGCTTTATATTTGCATAATAAATAATTACAACTTGGATCCATTCGTCTGAGGTGTCTACCTTTAAAATGTAGACATTCGAGACGACTGCAGTTTGCACGGTCACCTGCTTCCGGTTACTGTCTACACAAAAAAAACGCTGGGAGAAATCTTTTATTTGTGAGTTTCCAGACTCTGCAAATGATGGACTGTTATGTCATTGTGGTCAGGTATTGTGGTTTCCTTCCTAAATGTTATATCAATCCAAACTCTACCATTGTGGTATTTGGTTGTGCAATACCTAAAGGCATATTATCATGGTCTGTTGGGGCGGGTTGTAGCGCAGTGGTTGAATGTGGTAGAAATTTAGAATTTATTAGGCTTATAATTATCAGAATAAGCGCTCCATAAAGTTAATATTAACTTCTGCTGTAGATTGGTAAAACATATAACATCCATGGTCTGTCTGTACCAGCCGATGCTTGCGGGTTTACTTCAATATTCCGTGCTACAGATGGGGTTTAGTATGCTATGTTTTTAATGTATTATCTCTCGAGAATAAATTAAAAAAAACTCTACACATTGGAAACCAGTGGGAGAAATATCCTTATTTAGACAAATCAAATATACATACTTTCAGGTAAGTACATTTGATCATGAAATATATATTCTTTTATATGTTTGGGACATGGTCGATGATAATAAACGAATGATGGTGCTCACTATCAATCAATGTTACCATACACCATGCACTTGCACCACTTACTTCCTCTAATTTATTGAGGGTATATAGGTTCTGAAACAGAAAGATATCACTTTCAAAATGTTTGAAGCCCATGTTGGACACTTGGCAAGACAATTATAGCCGCTTTCCTTTTATTCCTATTAATATGATTATTTCTTTTATTACTATCGAGTGTATTTTCCATCTTAATCTGTTTCATACTAAATTTCTGCTTTGCTATATTTATACTTTGAAGTGTAGGTATGCAACTGAATACGATGGAATATTAACCAAACATTTAAGTCAGTGACACACTTTGTTTATTCACAAAATAATTAGGGAAAAACAATATTTAAAAAAAGAAAACAAATGTGACAAAACATACGGTAGACTAGGTACATTTGAACATCCACCCACCAACTAATAGCCAAGTAAATATCCATGAATTTAGAGTTGTCTACCTTTAATACACCGATGCTATACGATCTATCAGCTGTTTAATGAATGTTTGTATTTAAATACTGCCATTTTAACACGGAAAATACTACATTTATAAGACCCAAGAGTATCAGTATGGTCAGTTAATAATCAAGATTGCAAAGATTTAGTGGTCCATTTTATCACAAAGCTAGATGTGATCCACAAAGCTAGATGTGTCATGTGAGCCAGTCCCGTAGGTTAGCTAGTGTCGATAGCTCCTGTCCCACATTGGAAACCTGAACATGGGCATTTATGATGTCCAGTTTCCGGTCGTAGACTACTCTCAAAGTCCTGCCACACTTGACCGCATCTTCACATTTCCTAGAGAGTTTATAAGACGTACATGTATTTACACAGAGAGCTTCCAGTAGTAACTGGGTTTCGTTCACAAGACACAATATGATGCGTATACGGAATGGTTCTGACGACATAGACCTAGTTTAGCTAAACCCCCGGAAGAAGCGATCTCGCCATTATATTACTGTCACGCATCCGGGAACAAAATGGGAACGTGTATGCCTGGGTCATGTATACCGATTGAAGCGGCTGTATAATCACACATTATACACAAAGCATATTATTTCACTGCACTGCTTACATCTCGTATTCAATGTGAAAACACTTGCTCGTTTGTTTCTGAGTTAATCATAGTGTCTGAGTTCATCAAAGTGTTCCGAGTTAATATCTTCCAGTGACAATCTGTGTCAGGAGATATGCTGGTCAGTTTTACATCCATGTTGATAATCCATTCGTCCACAACTGTAGCACGTCTGAAGTAGAAGACGTACATGTATATAGTATATCTGCTTCAACTTCAAATACTCTGTAACCAACACGAAAGTTTACAAGCTTGAAGTACATATCATACCATTTTAGAAAGCAAATTATATTAATACATTTTGAACATTAACCAGCTTTTAGTCCGTTCCTAAATCGCATTTGAAGGTTACCACGGTATATTTTTCTTTTGGTACGATAATGCTGATACTTATACTTTAATGATAACAGCCATTATGATAATTTAGCTGATGTCGTTAAAGCAATCGCTGATATGTCAAGTACTATAGTACTATAGTAGATGCGTTAGCTACTTACCCCCTATGTAATGGAAGTCGATGTTCGGATAGGTATGAAAAGAAAAACGTGGCAATTAAATTAAATGTGTTAGTAGTACAAGCATTTATCTTCACATGTACATTGTATATATTTAATGGCGTGTAACGGTAAAACTTCTTTAGTCTTGACAATAGTATGGCATGAAGCCAAGGAATAATCATAGCAATACGTCAATTAACTACACCTGTGGACATTTTACATACAGTATATATACTCTTGCTAAAAATGGCTGTCACCCCCTTAACTATTTGCTATTGTGCACGTATTACTGACAAAAAATACATTCGACTGTGTTCTTCAGATTGTTTGTCTTTCGTAATTTAAAAAAGTATTTTTTTCCATTTTTTTTTATCCCATTAGGAACCATACTAAATTAGGATAAGTAATCATTAATAGGTGGTTTTTGCAATGGCGCATAAAAAGGTCAGAATTGGTATATTCTGAAAATATCCTTGGCCCATTATGCCGGAAGTGCGGTAAACATGACACTATTAGTAAGCAGGTATGTTCACCACTCAGCTAACACTTCCACACCACTGGGTACCCAATACAGTTTAAGCTAGAGTGATATTAGAATGTGACAGGGGGTGACAATCATTATTAGCAGGAGTATATGTCGCATGTAACTACAACTTCTCTTTTCGAGTAAGAATAGTACAGGTTTATTGTAGTATGGTACAACGTCAGGCAATAGTCATCATACTTCAGTGAACTACACGTGTCTACACGTGTCTACACATGCAAATGTAGCATTATGATGTGAACAAACTTACCCCCTTTGTATTGGATGGTAGCAAAGGTACATGAAATAAAATTGATTTTGTTTTTGTTAGCATATGATTGCAATTTGTCTGTCAGCTCGAAGACATGTTTTATATAAGGCGATTACTTGAGAAAATACACGTTTTAATCAACACTACTGGGGTTTACTTCCTAATTCAAACTGTTTAAATGCATTACACATTATTATAAGAAAATCGATACGAATAACCTTATGTGTTGTAAATAAATATAAACATACTTACAAACAGCTATATCGATGTAACATGGAATTAAAACATAAGAAAACAAATATTAATTCGATTACAACATTATTGAAGAATAGTAGGTGAATGAAGGACAATATTAACTAAAATATTAAATAATACAGAACACCTCAAAGTAATAAGAAATAATTATTCCTTTCTGATTACATTGTGCCTTCAATTATTGTTATCAATAGACTATTTTGTTGGCTTTTCATCAAGCTTACAAGTAAGTTAACCCTGTATTGCATTAGTATTTTGTAATTTTGTACACCTATTCATATTTTTGGTGAGATTATTACAATGCATATACTTACATCAATCTGTCCCATCCACATGAAAATAATACAAAAACACATCAGTTATCTCATCCGAAATTATGTTCACACAAATATGTGTATTACCTTCTCCATTCCAATGCTTGGGAAACATTATATTTAGAGGTAGCATAGGGTGGGTCATGTTCATACGTATGCTCAATGAAATTCAGCAGTCCAATAACTTTGCTATACTAAATTGATATATTACTAGTAATTGAAACCCTTTCACATACAAATAAGCACACCATCCACGTGGAACGACTACTTAAATCTACCATGTACTAGTATTCATGTATAAAGGTATACACTAAGCACATATACTAGAACTTGAATAAAGTAGGCCTACAGTTATGGTTCTTGAGAACAATATCTGATATAGAGTAGACAGTAACTCCGTATATAATATATACGTTTCTAATACTAAAATTAACCCGGAGATCAATTGCTTACAGAGTACGTATGCAATTACGATATGACAACGCTAAGGTATAGGTCAATACTCATTCAGCTGTGCGAATAATATGTATATGCTTATTAGAATAATATGCAGCTGGTGCATACTAAGGTATGGTTTATAGTATTGTACACAGCATGGATGCATTCTCTGCTGACATGTTCACAACACATTATTAATGCCATGAGGAGATAAGGTGTACAGATAGCAATGCATTATGAAAAAAACGGAGATGATTATAATTGTATTAGATATGTCAACAGATATACGCATTCAGTATGTTTTTTTATGGGAGTTGTTCAATATACAAGTCAGTACTTAGTACATGTAACAACATCCCGCCATTCGACATCTGAGGAAATGTGAATGAGGTCAACGCAATTCCTCCTACATAAAAGCCATCGGGCACATTTAATAGACATAACTAGGTTAGCCAAATGTTACTAGAGCAGTTTCTGTCCAGTAAGTATATTAGTCGAGAACAGAACAACCCACATAACCCCACACCAACAATCAGAGTGGCCAGCTCACACTTACTACAAGCATGTAGACAAGTATTACATTCATTACACGTGTTTCAGTTTTAATACGGACAATTAGGACGGATGCAGCAGTGTTGACAGTGTGTACGATCACTTGGCATTTGGGAGATTTTATAGCGTCAACATATACAAAGGAAAACAATGATATTTATACTTACGATCTGTACAGCCATGACAATGAGACACACAATTATGTTTAATGACATTAATTATTGAATTAGATATGATATTACAAAGAAAACAAGCATAATGTTTTAATCATTACGAAAAGAGAAAAAGAATGTTAACTTTATCATATTATTTCTCTCAGAACTATGTTAGAGAACTAAATATTCAGTTGACATTACTTATTTATTACGTATTGACATTAAAAGAAAAAGTTATTTTTTTTATATATAGTAGCTCAGATACTTACTGGCTGCATAAGGATATATGAAATTAAAGAAATATAATTAGTTTCATAGCCTGTGTTTGAACAATTCATGAATTAGCCTGTGTTTAGGCCTGTTATAGGTTTTCTACAATGATGAGCATCCTGTTAATTTAAATACGCCGTCAAGCACCCTAGATTTCTGTTGCAGGAAAACAGCGTAATTAATACACAGTACATAGAGTCCTATTCTGAGAGTAATAGATTAAATGATGTATACACACCCCTTTGTGATAGGAACAAGCTTTGGAATGATTGCCTGCTTCGCGGAAAGGTTTTCGGCTGTTCTTGCATGTCAAGACGGAGGGACAACTCCCGATACTTCCGGTCCTGTACGTCGCGGCGCCTGTACTGTCACCTACAGTGCTATCAACGTTGCTGCCATCTGTCTCGGAAAATACATCACTATCTATGATATCATTATTATTATTACTTTTGCCTTCCTTTCGTGATTTCTTTCCGTTTATGTAGCGTTTCTGTTTGGATTTGACGTGGGTCAGCACCGCTTGCCGCTGGTGACGTTCCAGCTGGAACTGTTGACGTGTGACGTAGTCTCGGTGACGCCTGACTTCCATGTTTGTGGATTTTGTTGCGCGCGCAATTTGTTGACGTAGTTTCTTCTCTAGACATCTTGTTTTACTCTGATGAGTGAAGAGGTCGCAATACTGAACGCGGAAGTCACAAGCCTCGCAGCTGACCATTCTGTAAGTAGTGAGCATTGGTTTTATGATGAGGTGAATACCATGGTTTAATGATGACGTGAATACCATGGTTTTCACTATAATGTTTTCCATACTAATTTAGCTAACTGCATTAGGTTGCAGGTACTAAACCTACAATTACACCGCATGCAGACATAATATCCATAGTTAAGCAAACATCAATAATAACACCAATATTCATAACTAAAGTAAAGACAGATATTTCTGTAATGCCATTAAAGGCATAATGGCACAGTTGATTGACCTGCATAATGGACAAACGAATTCCGATCTGAGATTAATAACACTTGATATATCCACACAAAAGTTGTTATTTACTCATGTACTTATCCACCAGCACTCGATAATAGTATTACAACAAATCATATTTTATATTAAATAAGGGAACGTTCCTCTATTTATCTTGTCCGTGATGTATCACTATTCTAAGAAAGAATGCGAGCAGGAATGAGAGTTATCTGCCCTTTGACTGATGTATAAAGAAGCGGGTTGTCTATCGGAGGGTTGGAGTGGAGAATTGTGAACCACATAGCGGTGAAAACTTTTTGGAAGTACAAACATGTATGCATGTCAAGTGAATGTACTTTGCAGTCATAGCTAAGAACTAGCATAAAACAAGCATAAATATCTGTGATACTATGCCTTTAAGAGTAAAAATAGTAAATATGGATGAATTTGAATCGAAAATGATCTGATAATAATGACAAAGAAATGTACTTTCACTATGGGTGCAAATTTGCAAAATTGGGATTTCAATGGAATTGTATCAACCTTTACGTTTACAATGAAGTACGTGTTGGCGACATCCTATCCAATGTAAATTAATTGAAATTCACATTGTTTACAATCGTACTCATAGTGACAGACTTACAGAATTCGATGCACTCACCTGGCAACCCGGATTGTTTTAAAGTGCTTTAGTTTACACGTGCTTACAATGGGAGTAGTATCCGCAAGAACCATAGCTAACCTGTAATAACATTCTTCTTCGTGCAGAGCCACCTCGTGTCGCTTGACCGTCTTCTTACACCCCATGTCCTTGTTCGGACACGCAACAGGTGCATTGGGACAGATGTCAGCCACGTGGTCAGGCAGATCCGCTAGATGGCAGTTCGTGCCACATCCGTGACTACACTTGATGCGCAGTCCGAGCAGCTTGACCTTGATCTCCAAGGACACCCCCGAGGATTGCTCGCGGAGCTGCGCAGCACATTCAGGACAGTAGCTGGACCCGGGGTACTTCAGGCGCTTCCTGACACAGGCTTGGCAGAATATGTGCTGGCAGGAGTTGGACACCGGGTCCACAACAACCTTCCGGCAGATGGTACAGACGAGGCTTGGATCTACTGGATCCTCAAATAGTTCTAGTTCCAGGCCCATGTTGGTGGATTGCAGTGAATGATTGGTGATTTATCTGGCTACGACGAAGGTTTGGCGTTTGACCTGCAGTTACAACACAGAGAACATTAATTGCCGAAATCATATGTATTGGATAACCTTTCTTTTTCATATCATGTTCTCTCCAAAATCAATGCTACCCTCAAGAACGCTGTCAATAAACCACTGCGTAACTCGACAATGCGCGGTTACACTTAAGTTATTTTGCTCTTTGTTGCACGGTTACAAACATATTCAAATTAAATCCACGAACATTCATGTCCTTTCTTGTGAGCACAAAACGTTTTCACTATTCTGAATAAATATAATTACAACGAACTAAATCCAACGGTCCAAGGCGAATAGCTTCTGAATACTATCAAAGAATTAGATCACTGCCTATAACAAAACATTAATATAGTTGGTATGATCGTACGATGGTTATTTGATAACAAATCGACAACATCAGTCTTTTGTAACTGTAGAAGCTTATGTAAAACGCTATTTCTACTTCTATACTGGTGTGTGATAGTATGTGTGCCTATTTTCAACGGTGAGGCAAAAACGAATGTAGGCCATTTTATTTCAGTAACTTCATGAAGAGGAATAGAGTTACAGCTGTAGAGGACGATGAGAATACTAATAAGGAGAAGCAGCAAAATTAGTTCGGTTTCATAAACGTAATACGATTTAATACTCACAAAGGAAGCTCCACTGACTAGCGTACTATATAATTACACATTTCAGTTTATATACTGGTTATATAAAAAAAATATATAACCTTTTAACCAGATACTATTCAATTTATCCAAGCATTAAATCGATTTGGGCAATCACTGATCATGATTTACAGGCTATTATTGTCTCACTGTGAGCATTCGTCTGGCAGCGCATAGCAAAACAATGGACTTGTCAACACGTTGTTGATAACATATGGCTTTGTTTCCAGGATATGTACAGCAGCAGAGCATGCATTATTTTCTATGATATCCTGTAACGGATATCACCGGTGTTGTGTATTTAGGTAATAAGTCACCTTGTTGGGATAGCATTAGTCATGCATGTGTAAATTACACGTATGCACGCATCACGTTATTTGTAGTAATTTCTAAGCTCTTAAAGAAGTAATATAGTATTATCATAACGAGTTCATCAACATGAAAGTTCTATTAATACAAGGACTAGAATCCAATTTGATAATGTTAATACTTCATCTAAATAGCAAATACGAATGACAAGCTACCTATTGAAACTGATCAGTAGGTAAATTTACCTAGATAAAATAAACCTATGCAGGCATTACCTACTTAACTGTCGTGCATTTGCAACCCTCAGAAGTAAATACTTATATAAATATTTAACCTGGTCAAAATACAATTGAATTAAAAGAATAATTAACTAAGCAAAAATATCCGATTAAAAATATATTTCCAAATTTATAAATGGAATTTTCACTTCAATTAAATAATAAGAAGTATATAATATATCATCAACATATTTATTGACTCGTTCCCATTTGTATTACCATTATACTAAATTATAATATCTTATTCACCATGTTAACTACGTACACGCATATATATAACTCTCATGAATGTATGAATATACATAAAGTAACTTGAAACCTGAGTGTATACTAGCATATTGTCTATTTTTCACCACGGAACTGTACGAGAGAACGTAAACAATGCATATCGCAGGTAGACAGCCATCATTGTGATAAGTGTGCAACACAATCCTACACTAACATGGGTCTCCAATGCAAATACCAGTACAACCACCACTAGCGGGTAATATATCCATTTTCGCTCTTCCTATAATTTGAGGGTTAGATCCCTAACTGAGACGAGACGAGCAACTGTCAGATATATCTGAAGGAGCGTCAGTTTGAGATCTGAGTTTAATGAGATTGTGGTGACGTGCATATTGAATGTACTGATATGGTTACCGATATCCCTTGAAGTGTTCTGTTCTACCACCCACAGCCCGGTAAGCCGGTAGTTTACAATGCCGGGGACACGTGCTTATCTGTCTGCTCCACGAACTCCGCTTCTGATAAACTTTCCCTAAATGTCTGACAGTAATACAAACCCAAGGAATGACGCATTGTCGTGATAAGTCTATGGCCTCCACTGCTATGACGTAATTAAATACTGAGTTATGTAGTAGATAGAGCAATGATAATGGGTAGGGAGAAACATTAATGAACGGGATAGGGGGAGAGAGAGAGAGAGAGAGAGAGAGAGAGAGAGAGATATGGAGGTCACATTGACAAAGACATTGCAAGAGAGACTGAGGAGAGTATCTTGAAGATTTTAATGAGTAATAAATGCACAGTACTCAGATAGAAATTCGTTTGTACAATATATAGGACAATCATACTTTTAACACATAAACACTTAATAGTCTGGTAATACCTACATGTGATATGTTCGTAACATTTACTTTGAATTTACATAGAACATCGTTATTTCTATTTCAAGGTATTAAATATTTTATTACAAAATCCTAATCATAAACATAATTATATCTGAATACGGAGAAGACATCACAAATACGTACTTACATATGGTCGTAGTTTATACCGGTACTCCTCAGTTCAGTAAAAGGTCCCACTTCGTACAGAGGGGCGTCACATCTAGAATGCTGGACATGTACTGTCAATGAATAGTCCTATTACTATACATTGTGCCCACACCGCCTGCCACTGATCTACGTCTTGTACAGATCCGTGTAAAGTATTTAGTGTCGCACCAAGTGTACACAGGTTATTGATCAACCCTTGCTAATGACAGTGGGTGCAGATCACTCTCCCTTCGCGACAGTGTCCTGCAGTCATTAACTGGCGTCCTTGGCGACGGGAGTCAATGGATATATGTCGTGTTCTGTTCACAGAATGGCCCCTCGTTTGTCACTCTCGGGGATTAATTTAGGATCTCAATAGAACGGTCATGATCTCTTTTACGATTCCAGTGCAGCAGAGTGAGTGAGAACAACCATGATGTATTCAATGTGAAAATAGATTGCTTCAAGTGTCAATTGGAGCGTGTCAGCAATGCTAAGGTGCATTCATAGGTTGATAGAATGAAGACGAGAAGAACGTTCAAAAGGAGTTGGTAATATACAACAGGGGCAATACAAAACATGAAGATATCTTAAGTTGACTGAACGTAGAAAAACAGATACCCCGAACAAATATAATCTGTATCGGTTAGCAACATCATATTAGCATCAAACATAACTGATATTTACTCAATGAAGTATCCTAGACAATCGTACCGCAATTCTACAATAGTCATTCTTTCTTAGACTAATATTTAGTTCCAACTCTGAATTGCTGGATTATACAGTAGTGCTTTTTGTTTCATTAGAGACCTGCCCATATGTCTCCTTGGATAATTTTCCTCTCCATAATTTATATACCCGCCTGGTGGCCGTGTACGACATGAAGATGAAGATACCCTGGCTAGCATTTAGTATAATAGAGATGAACACTAAAACCTGCACTTGTACATTTTCGGCAACAATGGATAGAATCCAGAATATTCCCGTCAAAGTTGACAGCTTGACATAGATGTGAATATGACTTTGTTCTCTTCCTACAGAGACGCTCATTTTCTTAACCTTTGACATTGTCCATATCGTGATGCTGAAAAATATCGCGTTCAAAATCAGAATGAGTCCAAGTGGAAGAATGAAGCACACTCCTATGAGAAGAGGTGTCGACAGGTAGCATCTGGTTGGACCATATCCGATAGAAGAACCGGACGACGTTGCAAGACTCGCACCAATTGTCATCAACACGATCAGTAGTGGCAGTCCATTTGCGTAAAGAGCGTACTTCATAAGACGTTTCCAAGAATCAGACATAAGAGGTCTTGTTGCGTCCACGACAAAGACGCTGAACATGTGGTAGGAACAGACGTTCATCCAGAATATGACGCACAGCCAGGCGTAATGAAGGAGCACACCAACAACTCGACACAATGTCGGGTTCCACCACGCCATGTCGCCGAACTGCAGCAGAAGTTGTGCCAAGAACAGGAACACAACCAAACACATCATGTTCTTTGTTGGCAGATTTCTTAACGATGGAAACACAGAGAATGAGATGAACGTTAAAGTCAAACAAACCATTGACAACACGGACAAGATCATGGATAGCAGTTCTGCAGCAACACCCAGGCTATCAACCGGAAGATGGTACTTCTCGTATATCTCTTTGAGAGTGTCAAGACAAATAACACGAACTCCTTTCTCAACTTCTTTGAAATTCTTTGAATCAATTGTAATGTTCGCGTATGTGAGTCGTATAGAGGTGTTGGTATCACTATTGACATAATCCTCTTCTAAGTAAAATGTAATATACAAACACGTGGGATACACTGGGAATAGCTGTATATATACTTTAGGATTCGTTGAGTTATCTAGATATACACTCTGTTCATTCCTTTCCCATATACCGGAAGTAGAAAGTGTGTACTTTTCCTCCTTTGACATATAATAATTAAAATAGTCCTTCTTAGACAAGATGAAGTTAAATTTAGAACCATTGTGTGTCATCTGCCATGTCTCCAAGGCCATACCCATGTGTCTCTCAAGCGCTGCTCGGCAACACGGCGACTTTGCTCTGAAAGTCAGTTGGATTCCAATGGTAGGATCTTCGACCATCCGGGTGTCAGTATCTCTTGGTGTCGGCCTGCACACGTCCAGATCAGCGTAGTAATAAGACACATTGGACAAGACTAATACTTGTTTGATATGTGCGAGAGTCATCTGCTGCACGAATGACCAGTCGTGTAGCAGAGGGTCTGACCGATGGTCGTGGTCCGGCCACAGATCAACTGCAAAACTGTATAGGACATCAGATAGACTGGTGTTTGTGAGAACACATGTCTGACCATCACGTCGATACCCATGACGACAGAACAAGAATAGGCACTCCTTCTGCGGATTAAAAAGAATAATAGCAGTAGTATTGTACAATATGCAATGCAAACTTTGAAAATTAATTCCAGAGAATTTTGGAAAACCGATTTTATCACCCAATACTGGCTCCCACAGGAGATAACATCAATTCTTACCCATAAGGGCAAGCATATGCCGGTTCGTAATATATTGATACGAACCGTATGGTCAGTATCACTCGACACACTTTTATGTAATGTGATTGGCTGACATTCAACTCTAACCTCGCTACATAACAATGCAGTGACGTCGTAGGTGCATTGTGACGTCACAGAGTATACGTCACAAATATTTGTCCATTTCGGCATAGAATCGGATGCGTTTGATCAAAATATGTGTTCTTTTGACGAAAACTACATAAATGACACTTTGGGTAAGAAATAGGATACTAACCTC
>JAUTBQ010162534.1:0-12541 GCA_032361185.1 Lepetodrilus ovalis | reverse complement strand
TTCCTGAAGACAAAAGTGACTTTGAACCAATTTTGGCTGAAGATAAAAAATATATTTATGTACAGATGAAAAATAAAAATGTAGAATTGATGATGCAAGAAGCAGAGAGTTTTAAAGAAGATATTGGTGAGTTTTTTGAAAAAGTTGGAGGCTCTGTTTCACTCTACATAAAAGTAGAAGATATTGATGCACTTTATAACAAAATATCTGAAAAAGTTGAAATAGTTAAAGATTTAGATACTACTTGGTATGGGATGAGAGAGTTTTATATAAAAGATTGCAATGGTTATATCTTGGGATTTGCTGCTGAGGGTGCATCTTGATATTTGATGCACTTGATTCTTATTTACTCTCAAAACAAGGAGCTACATTTGACTATCCATTTGATGAAAAGGTGCGAGTTTATCGTGTGATGGATAAGATGTTTGCTTTGACAACTGAGGAAGAACCATTGGCAGTAAATCTAAAATGTGATCCAGTTTATGCTCTGGAGTTACGATCGCTCTATGATGCGATTAAAGCTGGGTATCATATGAGTAAAAAACATTGGAATACTGTTACATCTGGTGGAGATGTTGATGATTCATTATTTAGAGAGTTGTGTGATCACTCTTATGATTTGATTGTGAGTAAATTGACAAAGAAGCAGAAGGAAGAGTTGGCTAGGAAGTGAAGATATTGGTTTACTCAAAAACCCCAATCTTCTTGTTTTTAACAACATTGTCCCACTCAAAAATCTTTCCATTCATACAGATATAAACTCCGTGATTTAATACTTGTACAGCTCCGATTGCAACTCCAAGATTAAACAAAGCATCAGAGTTTTTAAAAGTAAAGGGGATCATAGATCCTGTTAAAACTATAGTTTTATCTTTTATAGATGAGAGTTTTTTTGCAGATTGTACCATCGTATCTGTTCCGTGTGTTATGATGATGTGTGATGCAGAGTGATGGCAGGTTGAGAGTATCATTTCTCTGTCATTTTCATCTATCTCTAGTGAGTCTTTTAGCATCAATGTTTTTATGTTGATGTCTACTTTTGATCTGCCTAATTCTAGCATATCGTAAATATGTGATGGATCACAGTTAAGCTCTCCCGTTAGTTCATTGTAAACTTTAGAGATTGTGCCTCCTGTGATGATGAGGTCTATTTTTTTGTTATACATCACTCACAGTTTTTATCAGTTTTTCAATTCTTTTTATTATGTCATCTTTTCCGATGATACTGAGTACATCATATACCGATGGGCTTACTGCTGAGCCTACCATCGCTATTCTTAGTGGTTGTGCTAGTTGTTTCATTTTTAGATCATTTTCTTCCATGAACTGTTTTGTTGCTTTTTCAAAACCGCTTGGAAGATGCAACACATCATCATAGTTTTTTACAAATTCTACATAGTTTGAAAGTATACTTAGTGCATCATCTTTGATAAATTTTTTAACTGCTTTTTCATCGTAACTTGTTGGCTCTTCTATGATGAGTCTTGCCATATCTGCAAACTCTTTGATAGTCTTTGCTCTCTCTCTTAATGAATCTACAATAAGCTCTTTTTTATCGTGTCCTGTAATCTCTAGATCAAAAAACTTTAACTCTTCTATGATTCTCTCCCAAGATGAGTTTTTGATATAGTGAGCATTTAGCCAGTCAAGTTTCTCAGGATTGTATGCTGATGCAGATTTGTTTATATTTTTAGGATCAAAATGTTCAAGCATCTCAGTAAATGAAAATATTTCTTGATCTCCGTGACTCCAGCCAAGCCGTATGAGATAATTTAAAACTGCTTCTGGAAGATAACCTTGTTTTTTATACTCCATTACATCCATTGCCCCATCTCGTTTGGATAGTTTTTTACCTTCTGGACTTAGTATCATAGGAACATGGTAAAACTTTGGTAAGTCAAATCCAAGTGCTTTATATACAACTATCTGTTTAGGTGTGTTTGATAAGTGGTCATCACCTCTGATTACATCTGTGAGTTTCATAAGTGAATCGTCTACCGCTACAACGAAGTTATATGTAGGAACTCCATCACTTCTAGCTATGATAAAATCGTCCAAGATATCATCACTATTGAAACTGACATTTCCTTTGATTCCGTCTTCAAATGCTATAGTTTCATTTATAGGTGCTTTGATACGAACTACTGGATCAATTCCCTGCGGTGGTGTTCCATCAAAATCACGATATCGTCTGTCGTATCTAGGTCTCTCTTTTTTGGATTGTTGTTCATTTCTCATCACATCTAACTCTTCTTTTGATGCATAACAGTAGTAAGCTTTTCCCTCATCAAGTAGTTGATTTATATATTTTTTATAAAGCTCAAACCTTTGTGATTGGTAAATGATATCATCATCGTAGTTCATTCCTACCCAGTTAAAAGCCTCTTTTATAGCTATAGCAGCTTCTTGTGAGTTTCTTTTTAAGTCTGTATCTTCTATTCTCAAAAGAAACATACCATTGTTTTTTCTAGCCCATAAATAGCTATATAAAGCGGTTCTTAATCCACCTATGTGGAGATATCCTGTTGGACTTGGTGCAAATCTTGTTATTGTCATATTTAACTCACTATGTAATTTTTTTTTATTTTAACATAATGTGTTATAATCTTTCAAAAGGATTTAATAAATGTTTAAAAAATATATAACAAGTTTTATTTTGGCTACGGTTACGGCTTGTGCTACAATGGTAAATGGTATATCAATGACGGTTGATAATGAGCCAATCACTCTTTTTGAGATTATGAAACAATCAAAGATAAATAATATATCAAAAGAAGAGTCTATAAGTAGATTAGTACAGCAAAAGATAGAAAATATTGAGATTCAAAAGTTAAATTTAGTTGCAACTCCTATGGAAGTTGATGCAAAGATGCAAGAGTTAGCGAAACAAAATGGTCTTACTTATGAGCAGTTTAAAGAAGAGCTTGTAAAAGAAGGGCATAGTGAAGATGCTATCAGAGAGCAGATAGAACAGAAATTTAAAAGAGATAAATTATATAAAAAGATTATTGGGGCAAAAGTTAAAAAGCCTGATTTTGATGAGTTGAAAAGTTATTATGAGCTTCATAAAAATAGATTTTCTATGCCAAAAGCTGTAGAACTTGTAGAGTTTCTTTCTCCAGAAAGAAAAGCACTTGAAATGCAAAAAAGATCACCGATGATGCGAGTAGATAATATAAAAGCAACACCAAAAACGATTGAATTGTCCAAGGTTAATCCACAACTTGCGACACTTTTAGCTGGAACTCCTGATGGGACTTTTACTCCTGTGTTAGAGCTTGGTAAACAAAATGGAATGTTTTTTATAAAGAAAAAACTAGGTACAAAAGCTGCTGGTTTTAATGTTGTACAAAAAAATGTATTTGCAATGCTTATGCAAGAGAAAGAACAAGCTGTGATTATTGAGTATTTTGAAAAGAAAAAATCTGAAGCAAATATCAAAGTAGTTAGACGACCATAGTAAAATAAAAGATATTTTGATATAATTCCTTTGACTTAAGGATTTGTTTATGAAAAAATATTTAGTAGTTATAACTGTTATTTTACTACTGTTTGGTTGTGGTAGAGTTGGTTCAGAAGATGGTAGGATAAAGACAACTGGTAAGGTTCCAAGCTCAAAAGGTGACTTTGATATCATACTAGATAGTAGATTTGTACCAAACAACAATAGTTTCCAAAATCAAGGACACTATAGCCTTCTTTTTAAATATAACAATATTGATGAGATTGAAATAGACGGAGAGCTATATGAAAATGGTTCAAAATACTCTTCTAGTGAGTCTCGTGAAGCCAGAGTTGATATAAACCCAAATAACAATACAGTTACAAATAATATACTTCTTCTTTTAGACTATTCTGGATCAATAGTTGGCAATGATAGTTTACGAAATCAGTTGATTTCATCAACAAAATCATTTATAGATAAGGTAAACAATAACAAAGTCAATATGGCTATATATTATTTTAACTCTAAAAGAACTTTAACTCCAATCATAGCACAACCACTTAGTGGCAATGAACTAAAGAGAAATCTAGGCAGATTAGATGATACAATTCCAAAAGGATTTATCTCAACAAACCTTTATGGTGCAGTTATGGAAGCTACAGATATAGCCTGTACTTGGATTGGAAAATGTAGTGATTCTTTAAATACCCCTACATTTGATAAGGATAATTTTGAGTTTTCTTCTATTGTGGTATTTACAGATGGTAGAGATCAAGCTGGTTGGGCTAGTAAGAGTGATATGATGAAACTTATAGATAGACAAAGTGATGTTCTTTTTTATCAGGCGATTGGACTTGGTGATGCAGATAAAGATATTATCGAAGATATAAGTACAGATAGAGGTATATACAATAGTGAGCTTAGTGTCGAAACGATAGAGAAAGCATTTGATGAGCTAGCAGTTTGGGCAAATAGTTTTTATGAAGCTAAATACTGCCCAGCAGATCAAAAAGGTACAGTAGATATAAGAATAAAGTTAGTAGAAAAATCAACAGGAGATTTTTTAGGAAATATCAAAGAGAAAAAGGTAAAACTCCACGATGGTGAAGAGTTCAGTTGTGATATCTTTAATAACTAATTGAGTAGTTTAAATTTACCCCAAACTCCTCTTGGTTATATATATGTTTGCCGTCTTGATAATGCATCAATAGACTATAATTGTCTTTATCGCTAAAAGAGTGCATAAATCCCATATAGATATTTGTAAATATATAACTATCACTACTTTGTACTACTGATAGATCCAAATATGGTCTGAAATCTGTTCCAAAATATGAGTTATTAATTCCTCCATAACTAAATCCTATTCCAATATTTGTAAAGTCGTTTGATAAAAGTTTTTCTTGAGCTACTTTAATGAAAAGTGGACTAATAACAGTGCTTTTTTCATCATATTTTCCATTTTCATATACAGCTCTTATGCCATAGTTTAAATTATGACCAAAGTTATAGTGCCACTCTAAATTTGTACGAAGTCCATTACCAATCTCTTTATTGTTTTTAGAGTATTTGCTATATTCGTTCATATAATAGATTTGGTGGTTAGCAAATGGCGAGTACCCAGCTTCAAATATATATCTATCAGATTTTCCTTCAGCTTCCATTTGTATACTTTGATCTTCTGCTCTATCATTTGTAATTACAGAAGCACCTAATCTAAGATTATTTTTAAAATATTTCTCAGCTCTAAGAATAACCCCAAGACTATCATTTTTGTTGTCTCTAATTTTCACCCCAGCTTCAATCTCACCAGTATCAAACTGTTTTTTCAAAGTAATCTTTGCACTAGTGTCTTCTTTGTTATTGATGTTTTGTTGGGTGTTATTACTATCGTCGTTATATTTATAGTATTCAACCCCAGTAGTAAGCCCAAATCCATTGCCAATATAGAAAAAGTTTTCAAGTCCAACTCCATCTACACCTGTCTTATTTTGTTTGGTATGTTCATAGTTTATAGAGAATCTATGTCCATATTTGTTATATAGTGAAGATAATGTATCTTTTAGAAATATATTATGTTTATTGTATGAAATTGCTTCTTTTGTAAGAGCGACGGCTCTGTCTATATCATCATAGTTTTGAGCCTCCAAAATTCTTAGTTCATAAGGAGTTGCTAAAGTATAATCTTGCATCAGTATATGTTTTTGTTGTTCATTGCCTGTAAAGTGAGATATCTCTATCTCCGCTACAGGATCTTTTCTAGATATTTTTTGTATTACTGTTTCTGCTAAGTTATATCTTTTAAACTGTAAAGCATATAGCAATTCAAGCTCGTTATACTCTTTTAAATCTAAGATACTTTTACTTGAACTTAGTAACTCACTAGAGTCTTGTTCATTTAAAATTGGTAAAGAAGCTCTTACATAATGCTTTACAAACTTTTTATCTTTATACAAAGCTGGGTTTTGTTCAGCTTTTTGGGTCAATGAGTTAATGATGCTTTGAAGTACTTCTTTTCTTTTAGCTACTCTTCCTTGTGCATTTAAAATCTCAGATTCCAAAAAAGATAGTTCTATATCTTCTGGAGAGTTTTCAAGTACAATTTGCAGATATTCATAGGCTTTATCTGGTCTTTGTAGCATTAGTTGTGCAACAGATAGTGGCTGTGCAAGACGGTTTTTCAGATCTGGTTTAGTCTCAATATAATCAACTTCTCTATCTAGTGATTCATAATCATATCCATCAATATGTTGCCATAATATTTTTTCAAATACTCTTGGAGAGTTTGATGCCAATCTCTTTGCAAATTCTAAATCTTTCCTTGCTTTTTCTGTTCTTTTAAAATAGGCATTAACTTCTGCCTTGATAAGCCAAAAATCTTCCAAATTGTGTAAAAGTTTTCTATTTTTATAACCCAATAACTCTTGATGCAAAACTTTATCTAATTCATTATATTTCTTTTGATCAAGTGTTTGATATGCATATTTAATAAATAGTGTTGTATTTTTATGTTGTTTCAATGCTTTTAAAGCAACGTTCTTAAGTACTTTGGTTTTACCTTTTTTAAGCATAATTCCAATTCTTTCATAATCAACCATTCTCGCATTATCAGATCTGTAAAGCATCAATGAGCCATATACCGCACCTCTTTTTTTATCCAAATACCATCCAATATCACTTAGCTTTTGAAAATACTCTATATCTTTAGATGTAGCATTTCTCTTTGCAGATTTTAATACTCTAAATGCTTTTGGTAAATCTCTTTTTAAAAAGAAATATTTTGATATTGCGAGGGCAGATTTTACACTTGGGTTTGGGTGTTTAAGTAGTTCTTTTACAATCACCTTTGATTTATCAATATCTCCAGTTTCCAAGAAGATAAACAACATATCGCTTAGGTATTTGGGTGAAGGATTTTTAATATAAAGTTTTTTTAGTACAGATATAGACTTTTGTGGTCTTCCAACTTTATCATACAAGTCAATCATACTATCTACACTTTTTTTATCACCTACTCTTAAACTTTTTGTATGTGCTAATGGTAGTGCTTTTTCATACTGATAAGTTGCCAACATTTGATCAATTAGCTTCTTCTCTAGTGCTGGGTCATTTGTTCGATTATATATGTATATGGAGTGATCCAATGATTCATTTGATTTACTAAGCCATAAAGAAACTTCTGCCATCTTTTGATGCCATTTCAATGAACTTGGCTCTTGTTTCAATGCTTTTTGTGCAACTTCATAAGCATGTTTTAGATCTTTTGAAAATATAAAAGAGTTATACATAAGCTCTAACTTTTCCATATCTTGTCTATTATTTGTCGCATTTAAAATTGTAGAAAAAATAAAAATAAAAACAAATAATCTCACTTAGTATCCCTTTTTAATATTTTTATAGAAAACAACCGTGCCAAATCTGCACGATTTGCTGCAAGATAAAGAGTCAAAAGCTTTTTTTGAATTTTTATAGAAGCTATATGTTTGTTTTCATGTTTTCGTGCAAATTTTACTGCTTTTTTTAATTTGTTTGAACCTCTTAACATATCGACTATTTTTATAAATAGTTCATTTTTTTCTTTTAAACTTTTAGATTTTTTATATTGTTTGATATGCATAGCTACTGATACAATAGGATTTTGTTTTCCTTTGTAAAGTTTTTGTAAAGTTTTTTTATCAATACTTAACTCTTTTGCTAATTTTTGCATATTGACATTTTTATCAAGAAGAGGAAGAAGTGCTTTGAACCAATAATCTTTTCTTTTATTATCAAATAAAACTAGAGCTTTAAGTGCTACTATATCTTTTTGTTTTTCTTTTAATTGACTAGCTATGTAGTGGTAATTTTCAAGCCAATAAATACGATCTTTATTTGTATGAACTTTTTCAAGAATTATACGATTAAACTTAAGCATAGTAGGTTTGTCTTTTGCTAAAAGAGCATACTGATATAGGGTTTTACTATTGTTAAGATCAAGAGATGTTCCATCTGATTGAAGTAGATTTTGTGTTAGTGTTTTATCTTTTTTTAGTAAAGTGGCTTTTATGACAGGATCACTCTCTTTTGCTATGAGTAGTTTATTTATTGATTGATGCAGAAGAATTGCTTTTGTGTGTAAAGCACTACTTTTATGTTTTTCTAAAATATTAAGTAGCTCTAGTGAAAGATCATACTTTTGTTGTTTTGAAAGTGCTTTAGCCGATGAATAGATCAGATCTTCATTTTTTGAGTCTAGTTTGATTAAGTTTTGAAGATATATTGCCGTAAGGTCATAGTTCTTTTTCTCACTCAGTACTTGCTCTTGCAGTTTGTTTTTTGGAAACAGAAGAAATAAAATAACTATAAAAATTGAAAACACCATAAATATCTCAAAATAAGAGATTACACGGATATCTTTATCTATTTGAGCATTGTGTTTTGACATAGACATCCCCTGAATTTTTAAACTTTAAAGTGGTTTTTCCTTGGTTTGTATAAACTTGATCTGCTTTTGGATTTGAAGATAGACAGTTACTTGTATTAGCTGCAAAGGTAAGTTCAATCGGAGTGTGTCCTCTAAAATGCATACGATTATCTATCACATCAATCAATCTTGCATTTGAATCAATTAGCATATTTTGTTTCTCTTCATTTAGTGTTAGAAGTTTTGTTTTTTTAGAATCAAGATGTATATAGTTGTCCATATGTGCATCTTTATATCCAACAACTCCATAACTATTTTCTAAATCTGGATATCCCAATATCTTAGGAAGTCGTACAGTACGAAGTGCATCAAATCCACACAATAACCAGCTATTGCCTTCATTTGCCAGTGATGCATCATAAAAGTTTGTTACTTTGGCTGGATAGTCACTTGTGTAAATATGCATAAGATCTTGATGCTCTACCCAATCATATACATTTTTAAGTGCAACATATGCTGCTCTTTTTGATGCAGAGTAGAAATGATAATAGATATTGACAGGTTTTAGTCGTCTTGGTTTATTAGTAAGCTCAAATGTCTGTATAACTTTTTTAAATCCCCAGTATGGTCCTAGCCAGTCACCAGTATAAACATTTTCATTTTGTTGACCTGTATAAACTTGATAGTGTTTACCAGTTTTTAATCCATAAGGCTGAATTAGAGATAGCCAAGGTTTATCATTTGAGATTGTAGTATCACCACCGTTTATGTTTGTGATGCCATTTTTATATGTATACTCTAGTACATTTTCACTTGGCATACAATCACCTGACCAAAATATCGTCTTTGCTTTTTTCTTCCCTTTTGGTAGTAGATATTTGTTGATATAACTTAAAGATCCACCAATTTCTCTATCTATTGTAAAAGTATAATTTTTAAGAGGTATCATATATTTTTTATTCGTAGGATCTTTCTCTAGTTTTCTCCACTTATAAGGATGTGCAAATGTATGTGTGGCTGCTTCAACATGAGGATAACTATAAATCGCTCTAGCTGCTTTAACTAATGCTTTGGAATCTTTTGGATATCTTCCATGTGGTGCAACCTCAGATTCAACAATAGAGACAGATTGAGGAAAGTGATACTTAGATATAAAGTCACTAAGTATCAGATCGATAGAGTATAGTTTAGGATTGTTTTCAACTCTATTCATTGAGCCATCACCATCAATATGAACAAAACCAAGTCGTTTTCCATTTTCAGTAGTAGGATCAGGTATAGGCATAGGTTTTAAATCAAGCATCACTATAAAAAGCCTAAAAGGATCTGCAACCCACATTGTATATTCACCAAAACTATTTGCTAGTATTTGATCTCTTACAAACCCACCCCATGGCATTTTTGCACTAAGTGAGCTATACTCATCATTTTTTGTTTTGTATGAAAACAGAGATTCACCGTTTTCAATACTAATAAGATGTTTGTCATAACCAGCAATAGGAGCTATCTCATAACCAAAAAACTTAGCTTGTTTTACAATAGTATTTTTTGCTGATTTGTCTGCACTATTTTTAGTTATATTTATACCAAGTTGTTTTATCATCGTATGTTTTATATTTAATGACCCATCGCCCAAAAAAAGTACTTTTACATCTTCTTGTATAGCTTTTAGTACCCATTTCATCAACTTTTCATAGTCAGTTATTGGTTTTTCAAGCCAGATTATTATACCTGCATAGCGATTTTTCAAATCTCCTAAGGGTAATGGAGCATTGACATCTTTTAAAATAGGAACATATCCCAAGTATTCTATTGGTGTTGATGCAAAAAGGTGTGCATTTGTGGAACTTATCATATCGTCTTCTAAGTCAATACCGTTATAAATCATAAGCACTTCACGAGGTAGGGCATTTTTTGAAGATTGTCCAATTTTCATCAATGTTTTTTCTGCTATATATGGGATAAATCCTTCTTTTGAAAGCATTGAAACAGCTTGATCTCTTTTTGTTTTATCTTGAGCATCAATATAGTCAAGAGCAATAATATCAACACCATAATGTTTAAGTTTGTTTAAATGTATATCAAGCCAATCTCTATCATTTTGTGCCACTTTGATATATGAGCCATTTGATGAGTCAAGTCCATAGTAATATGATTCAAACAAAAGTGCATCAATATATGGATGTATTTCATCAATTAGTTCAAACCCACGATTTACAACCAGCTTTGAATCAGGAAATTTTTGTTTGAATCTTTTTATAAAAGTAATTAGAGATTTTTGAAAAACTGCTCTTTGATCCTGTGATTTTGTTACGATATGGTAAGAATCTAAGGTATCAAAAAAGAAGTTTTTAATTCCCTTTTTATGGAGCTTACCTATGACAGTATTTAATAAAAAGTTTTGATATGCATCATTGTTTATATCCATAATAAGGCTACCAAAGACTTTATTTTCTCCCAATATCCAAGATCTATCTATCTGTTTAGCAAAACCTCTACTCTCTTGGATTTCATTGATGCTTACATATGCATAGATCTTGTCTTGATAGAGTTTAAAACCAGTTGTATTTGTATTGATATATTTAGGTTCAAGTATGATGTAATCGTGTATACCAATAGTTGGATAAGATATATCATCTCCATAATAGACAACTGCACTTTTTTGATCAAGTGAGGCAAAAAGAGCCAATGGTAAAAACAAGACAAACAGTACGATTGATCTAACGAAGTAAAAATGTTTCATATTCAATCTCCTCAAAAGTTTTTCTAAGCATATATAGACTTATTATAAATATAATCAATAGTGACACAGCATACCCATACCCAAAAAAATATGGACCTAAGATAATAGATAAGTATGTAAGTGCTGCATTTAGTATCAAAAATAATAGTGATAACCACATCGTAATACGACGTTTATCCAAATAAAATAAAATTGACAGTACAGACATAAATACAAGTTGCAACTGAGCACCTACCATATCTATATGAAAAAGTGTACTATAAAGTTGTGGTATATTTAAAAAATCAAAAATATTTGGTGTGTATATATATATGAAAATATTGATAATCATCTGTACAATAAAAAGTTCTCTAACAGCTTGTCTTACAACATCTATCATTCCGTTTCTATATTTGCTGATGAGGTTTAATGTTCCACCCTCTTTTACTGCATCATAAAACAGATCATACTGTTTTGAAAAATAAGCTTCAAGTCTAAAAAAGAAGAGTGCCATTCCTGGTACAATGGTCAAATATGCCATAAATATTGGCATATCATACACAATTGATCCATGTAATTTTCCTAATATTTCTGTTCCTGTATCTGGATGGTACCAAAATATAAACTTATCTACCCACACAGCCATACTGTAAAAAAGTCCAGAAAATCCCAAGAACCAATAGAAGTTTTTAAACTTGAAAAAATCAAATGAGATAAGCTTTGAGGATGGGTAATTTTTAGCGATAAATGATGTTAAAACTATAAATAAAATAAGATTCCCAATCAAAAATATTGCAATATTTATCTCTACACTTTTACCCAAGAAATATGAGAGAAGCACGATTGCTGAGTATATTGTAAAATATGCTATAAAAATCTTTTTATAATACTTAAGACTTGATGCAATAACATTTGCAAGCCAAATAGATGTCATAACCATAAAAATACCGATTGATAAGATAATAAATAGTAAAGATTGATCTTCAAATACATAAAAAGATAATGGCACTATCAATATCAATCCAAGTAGTATAGTGGCTATTAATGCACCAAAATATGAAGGCAATACTAGATCTTCTCTTTTGTCATATATTTTATCTGCTATATATCTAGTAAATGGTAACTGTATAAAACCAGTAAGCATAATACTAGAAGAAAATGCATAAGCATAGGTAAAAAGCAATTGATATGACATAGCTTTATCTAGTGAAAATGTAAAAAAACTAATAATCAAAATAGCGATAATAGAACTAACCCAAGGTCCAGTACTCAAAAACGCCGCATGTCCAAAAGATCGCATAGTTGATGTAATGCTATCTTCTTTTAACATTTTTCCTAATTCAAATCCAATACCTGCCATTATAAGACCTTCTCATAAAGTAGTCTATATCTTTGCAGAAATTGATGCTGTTGATAATAACTTTTTACTCTTTTTAATCCACTAAGCTGTGCATTTTTCCAGATATCTGCA
>JAUTBQ010162523.1:0-12541 GCA_032361185.1 Lepetodrilus ovalis | reverse complement strand
CGTTTCATCCAGGTTTTCGCCGTTTTAGCCAAATTATTTTTCGCCGTTTTGGCGTGTCGCCGTTATCGCCTGTAGCCATTCTGATAGCCAATTGAATCACTATCTGACCGTTTTGAGCCAGATATGGACCCACGTGGAGTATCGGAAGTCCACTGACTACTGTAAATGTGTGCAAGTGTCACATTTAAAGTATGTCACAAAATTGGCATTCTAACAAAATTAATGACCATGACCAATACCATACTAGAAGTTCCTCGTATTCATACCAATTATCTTCCAAAACCAGTAAACTCTATATTTGCCATCTTGTTTTCAGAAAATCAACGAAATCATGCCAAGTTGTGAGGTAGCTGTATGATATGTGAAGATGACTAAAGACAACAAAATTAAATCACGGATATGTGACAACCTTGTTGGCGCCCAAGCACTAGAAGCATCACTTCTATGTACACTGACCAGAGCAGATGTGATTGGCCCTGGCATTATTGACCTGAACTTTAAGGTCAAAGTGGAAGGTCCAGATTCTGCAGGAATTGTTGATGCCCTCGCTAAGTATGTTTCACAGAGCATAGACTTCAATGGAAAAGCATGCTTGGAACATGATACTTGTGAACATTGTCAAAAGTTTATCAAGGACGTGTTGCATTTCAGTGTTGCATTTGGAGGTTCTGGTGAAGGTAACTGCCCAGATTGTGTTCCAGTGAGACGCAGCTTGAGGAAGAGGACAAAGAAGACTTTCACAGAGGATCATGTCTATGAAGACAAAGAGCTAGACAAAGTTTCAAATCTTGGAGGTCAAAGTCGAAACAAGAGCGTCAAGAAATCGAAATCTGCATGTGATGATGCCTCCTCTACTTCTCATACCAAACATCAAGTTGTTGGTGATGTATCACGTTCTGATGACATAGTTTCACAAGCAAAGTCCAACACTAAGGTAATTGCAAAAGACCTTGCCTGTGAAATCTGCAAAGACACATTCAACAATGAAGCAGTGTTTGTTGATCACCTGTTGAAACACTCCGATCTCAAATTGTTGAAGTGTGCTGTCTGCAAAGGCAGCTTCTCCAGCAAGTATGTCCTGAAGAAGCACTTGATGAGGCATGTACCTGAAGAAAACAGACCATACATGTGTGAAATCTGCAAGAAAGGTTTTACTGAAGCTTTCTACTACAGAGAACACATGAAGAATCATTACCAGGTGAAGCCATACAAGTGTAGCCAGTGTTCTAAGAGGTACAGCAGTGGTACTGCCTTGAGAAGGCACGCTCAGGAACATGTCTTGGGAAAGGGCAAGGGTAAAGACAAGAGGTCGAAGCCATCCAGGAAGCCAATAGCTGATGATGATGCTGTAGATGGCAAGGATGGTGGAGCAAATGTGTTGGTAGATGAACTGGAAGATGAAGAGCAAGATCTGAAAGGGGATACTTGGGAGAATATTGGCAGCAACACTGAACTTTCAGATAGTTGTGAAAGTGATTCTGGAACAAAGAAGACTGAGAGTTTCGGAACATGTGACAATGTCCAGATGCCTAAATGTGATGTTGTAATTCAATCAAAAAAAGCATTAATTAATATTGTTACAACTCCCAAGTCTTCCAAAAATGTAATTTTCAAATGTAAGCTCTGTTCGAAGGATTTCCTAACAGAAAGTTGTCTGAAGGAGCATCAAAGTATTCATTCTAGCGATCGTCCCTTTCCATGTAATGTCTGTGGAAAGTCTTTCTTCAATAGACAAGTAATGGAGAGACATGCTAGCAAGCACATCCCACCAGAGAACTGGGAGCACAAGTGTGGTGTCTGTGATAAGAAGTTTTCTCATATTTCCTACCTCCATGACCACAAGTGGATCCACGCTGATGAGAAACCGTACAAATGTGACCAATGTGACAAATGTTACGTCAGCAGTCAGTCGCTCCGCAAGCATGCCATATCTCACAAGACTGGCAGCCACAAGTGCAACGTGTGTCATCGTAGATTCCCTACCGCCCACCGCTTGGCTGAACACACATACTCGCACACAGGAATACTGCCTTTTTCTTGCCATATTTGCCAGAAGAGATTCAAATTACATCAAGCGTTTACAAAACATGGTCAAGTTCACATGACCGTGAGACCGCTAAGTTGCGGCGATTGCAAAAAGACTTTCTACACACAAGGCGATCTGGACATTCATGTGAGAATTCATTCCGGATACAGGCCGTTCCAGTGCGATGTCTGTGGGAAGACGTACACGAGAAAGGGAATACTGCAGAACCACGCGCTGACACATTCTGAAGACTACTATGTTCTTAAGCCTTGCAGTGTCTGTGGCAAACAGCTCAGAGGAGACAAAGCCCTTCACCAGCATCTCCAGACACACCAAGCAGAAAAGAAGTTCGTTTGCGAGCAATGTGGGAAACGCTTCCCGTCCGCCAAGTTGCTCTGGTCTCACAAGCAGACTCACAAAGGTCACAAGCCTCACGCCTGCAAACACTGCGGCAAGATGTTCCGAAGCCGGATGCATTGCATGACCCACATGAAAACTCACACTGGAGAGAACCTTGTGCAGTGTCCACTGTGCAAAGACTGGTTCACGGATATCAAGTACCTCGAGAAGGTGCATCCAAGGTTCTGCAAAGGCAAACAAGTGTTCTGTAGTGTATGTGGGAGAGGTCTGTGTCACAATCAGGCTCTGCAGAGTCACATTGGTCTTCATACTGGAGCTCGACCTCACGGCTGCGATACCTGTGGCAGAGCGTTCACGAAAGAGCGGTTCTTGCAGGAACATATTAAACGTCACCTCGAGATCAAATCTCATATCTGCAGAGTCTGTGGAAAAGGATTCAACACTCCTTCAGATTTGAAAAAGCATGAAAACAGGCATAGTAGTAATCGGCAGATGAAGTCTTTATTGTCCGACAGTGTTAAACCAGCTCAGGTGCAGCAAATATCGGCTCTCGAAACAACAGCAACCAATGCTGTGTCAGATGTACTCTCGGGGGGAAATATTCTGACCATCTCTGGACCAGATACAATCATAGAAGAAGTGCATAATCTATCTGATGTTGGCCACATATCAGAAGAGCATGTAGTTCTGGCAACCATAGACATAAATCAGATAGGGTCTGGACATTCCAGCCAGTATGTGACTCATCCTGAATACGGTGTTGTGCAACAGACTTCTGTGATTCAGTATCATGATTCTATGCAGCCTGTTCTGCAAAGACAGGAACTACAGCAGCAGCAACAGCAACAACAGCTTCCACAACATGAATATATGCTGGCACCAGACCATCAGCAATACCACCTACAAGGATAGAAGTACATGCATATCAACGTTTTAGCACATTACCTGTGTGGCATTCCACAGAACAATTGTAGCATTACAAATCATAACTATGCAAATATCAGGGTCCAGACTAACATTTTGAGTAGTAGGGGAAAGTTGCAAAGGCACTAAAGATGTTATGTGGTAAAAAAATAGGTTGCCCACTGTGCAATTTAACTTGCTCCTGTACATCGAGCATACGTTAGTCTAGAGCCTTGCAAATAGAGGTGTTATGACTCTCTTAGCTGTGCAATCATTCTGTGAAACAGGACCCCAATTAACACACATTGTACTTTGATTTGTCAGTACCAGCTGATGCTAGAAGGCTTACTGCAACAGTTAAGTCACAGGTGTTGCAAGTTTTCTCTTGTCATAAAATGACCAAACCCTCACTCAGTGAAATACCGGTAATTTAATAAATGGCTCCAAGAACCAATTAGGGTGGGTGGTAGTGCATTGGTAGAACTTTTGGATTGGGAGCCAAAGGCCCCCAGGTTCAAATCCTATCCCAGTATCAATGTTTGCGGAAGCAACATTTCTGATGTGATCATAATAGGATGCGCTGTTTGTACCATGGCAATGCAGTTATCCTTGGTCTTTAAACAGTCAGTACCAGCCTGTGTTCGCAGGTTTACTGCAACATTCAGCACTATAAATGAAGAGGGTTTCCTCTTGCTATAAATTGACAAGCTGCGATATAAGTGAAAGAATATTGAAAGCAGCTCTAACCACAATTTTTCTTTTTATAAGAACAAGCAAACCATGAACAATTATGATATAGAATAAATATGGGTGACAACTTTGTGATATTGCTCATTAGATCCAATATTCCTTACTTTACTGTTCATTGGACATATAATGTCACTTGTCATATTAATATTATTCTGTAGTCATCTGCATTAATGTAATAAGTACTATCCTATGCCACAACAATGTCAAACTATTACCAAATTGCATTCAGAAACCTATCTTGAGTGAAAGCTTTTTCTTTCATATATATGCAAAGACAGTAAACTGTTCAATGTTGTCAGTATTTTTCTGATTGTATATACATGTATTGTCAAATTCATACTTATACAGTGAATGCTTTACACAGAATTGTTTGTTAAATAGACACTGCACAATTTTGTCTACAGACAAGGCACTGCATAATTTGTGGTTCTAGCAAATGAACAGACCTGTTTGTATTAGAAGTCCATTGGCATTGTAGCCACAATAACCACAATGATGTTCCTGATCATGCTGACATTGCTTTACATATTTCACACAAGTGAAGTGCAGTCATCATATTCACTATGCAACACTTTGATCATCTTGATATTAGTTGACAATTGAATATTATTATGTCCTTGACAGCCTTTTCACAGCCTAACAAAATTATCTATTAATGTTGTAGTAAAGTTGACACATTTTCTGACCTATTAATGTACCGGTACCTGTATCTTGGTCAGGCAGATTACAAACACCATAGTAGTTATGTTACTTGCCTACATTATAACCATTTACCTGTTTACTTTGTTCTAATTTATATATTAAAATCAATAAAATTTGATCATGTCATCCTTTTTTATGTGTAAAGTTGCCTATGGTAGCATACAATCCTAAAACGTAATACATGTATTCTCTACTCTAGGCAATCAGTTTGTTGACATGTTTCATTGGCAAACATATTTTTTATCTGAAATCTAACATATTTTATCCCCTTTGGGGATATTTAAAAGAAAGAGTATACAGCAATAATCCACGAACAATAGAGGCACTGATGGGAGAAATTTGTCGTGGAAATCAGGATTCCACGTGAAATGTTGGACAGGGTTATCACAAACTTCAATATGCATGTAGGAGCTGTGATTCAGAGACAAGGCACATGGATTGAACATGTCATTAGTTATTGAACTATGTTCAGAAATGGTGATGTAACTGGAGACGATCTGCATCACACAAAACTTTTATGTCTCTCCGACAGGTTTATGAAAAAAATTAAAATGGGAAAATAGCCATTCAGAATAAAATAGTGTTTAATCAGAATTGTTAAAAAAATAATGTTTTGGACCACCCTGTATATTTGGCAACAAGTTACATTTTCCACATATCAAACTGGTTTTCAATACATATATGTTCGATATATGTTTATTATCTTGAGATAATAATAATTTTTATCGAGTCACTAACTTCTGCAAAATTGACTATAGATTTGGTTGAAATGTAAATAGTAAATGGAATTTAATTCAGAGTACAATAGCTGATCTTTGTACCTCATTATGACGTCGAGTAGAGTGCATTTCTGATTTTAGCTGGGCAATTCTGATTGTAACCGTTTCATTGTAAACTGCTTCATTGAAGATGACAATGTCCATTGTGAATGAACCAGTTTACTACTGAAATTGCAGGGAAACTGATTACTTGAGGTATAAAAGCCACAATACATATATGTACTAGTACTAAATGCATTTGGAACTCCAATTCTGTCCAAAAGGCCCACTTTTTCTGTGAGTGAGTGATTATGGAGTTTAACGTCGTAATCACTCACTCACTCACAGAAAAAATGGCCCTTTTGGACAGAATTGGAGTTCCAAATGCATTTAGTACTATTACATATATGTATTGTGGCTTTTAATCAAGAGATGTCCTGTCATCACTATTCCACTTGAGACTACACCTGACAGTTATTAGTAATACATGTACTGTGATGTTGTACAAGGTATTGGGACCATAAATTGACAAAATTCTGTGCTATAAACTGGGCAAGCGTTTTGCAACTGTCGCTAGCTTCACAAGCAACTGTGCGATAATGCTCACGATGCATGGTCTACAGATATTTTTATGGTTTACGTTCATTTGGAATAATTTTATCAAAGCCATAGTTTTCGATTTCTATCAAACGACCTTGATTAGCACGTATCAAAGTGCTATATCTCCTGTCCCCGGAAGTGACCCAGACGAGACTTACTGACCCTATTGTTTCACGATGCTCTCCTATCAACTAGAGACCATAGCACTCATATACAAAGTGACCTATGATAATGGTCTCAGGTGGATATGAAAGCTTCGAGAACCAATACTCAGGATTAGAACTAAACATTTCAATTTCTAACATCTTGCATGCATATGTACTGCTTGACTAGTCTGGATTTCCACCAGTTTTTCTAGTGCTCATTCACTTAAGATATCATGCTGCAGATAGAACAATGATACCACACTCACACAGTATACAATGATACCACACTCAGACACAGTATACCGACTCCAAGCTGGCCAGTCCTTGCTTTTCCCCTCTAATGCTGAGCGCCAAGCAGAGGAACAACAAGTATCCTCTTTTGGTATGACACGACCGGAGATCAAGCCCACGACCTTCCGCACTCAGGGCCGACGCTCTAACCATTATGCCACAACACCAGCTAATCCAGGAGGGAGAGTGCTCTTGATCAGCTGACCTTTTAATTTCTATCCATCTTTAGTGGTGGGTTTCAGGTTGCATTGTTTGTGGAAGTTGTCTTTCAACATGATCATAGCAGTCTGTACACATACCGGGTACACTGTAATTGACTGATCAGTGCCAGCACAGCTTTACATGTAACAATCGTTGCTACAGGTGTTTCAGGCTTCCTCTATCAATGTCTATGTGAATTGAGCAAAATAATCTTGAAAGTGGTTCAAAATTCAAATTCCAACAAAAAAGTATAAGCAACTGAAATCAATTACAACACAAAGGTAAATTTGTCAAAATTTATATAAATTAAACACTTGTACAAGCTGTTATAATAATAATGGTATTTAAATGGTGCATTAATAATAACAATAATGATGATGCTATCTATATCTGTATATGGTGTATTAACTCCACACACCATAGTGGAATTCAATGCTCATAGGGTATAAGGCCATAGTTATTTGATTCCCTGGTTTAAAAAATCTGCAGATTATTTTTGTTATATTCCACCACAATGTAATGTAGTATTTAGACAATTACAATAACAAATAGTGAAGGAAAAAGTTGCATACTTCATCAACAAACAAGTACCAGCAGACAATGGTTGACACAAAACTTGTTACTGGGAAATATGCAAACTGTATCAAAAGTCTAAATCATAACAACTGTTATACTTTGTTTCTGTCAACCATCCATTCATAATCTCATATTATTTATATATTTGACTTGGCCAATATATCAAATCCTAAACTGTTTAGAATGTTTAGAAGAAGAAAAAAGAAGCTAGAATAGTCAATGTCAATTGTGGGATACAAACACAGGCAGTCTGGATACAAGCTCAGCTTACTACCAATTTTGTCCACAATCAGGAGTAGCAAATTTTATCATTGTAATGCTAAATCAATTTTACAGCAAATAAATTATGATGACAATTTTTAGCAACATTTGTTATTGCACTCATTAATATTGCTCATTATAATGGAAATGCTGCCATTAATCTGCTAAATTCTTCAACAGTTGACCGATCATTTATCTACATCAACATATATGGATGTTTTCACTGTACACAAATAATGCAATATATTCTTTTTACATGACACAATATGCATATGCAACGTTGCATATGGTTTGGGTGTCGCCATCCTCATACACAAAGGGTACTTATTCTGCTCACTCTCCATGCTGTGCACCCTGGCACACATCTAGAGAGAAGCTTGTGCAGTCTATAGGAGCTATAAAAATAACAATAGCATCTACAAGGCTCGGGACTAACACATGCTTGATGTACAGGGGCAAGTTACATTACACTGCAGGCAACCTATTTTTTAACATATAGAAGCTTTGGTGTGGGCAAGTAACTCAAAATGTTAGTCTGATTAGATCAATTTTAACGGCAAATTCATCGAGAAAATGACTTTATTGGTTAGCTGTTTGCACAAGTTATCTCCTAGATGTGTGCAATGGTGTACAGCATGGAGAGTGAGTGGAATAAGTAACCCTGGTCTGTGAGGATGGGGTATCTCAGGATTAACGTGGTCGGTTTGTAGCCGTCATTCTGTTTGATTGACAAATGCCATGCTACAAGTCCGCTATTGAATGGAAGGACTCTTAAGATGTTAAGGCGACTTCACTATCCAATAGTGAATTTTATGTGGACCATACCTTGCAACTGACTGTCTGAAAGGCATGACAAACTATTGATACTTGTCTACCTGTGTGGAATACACATTGACAGCAATCACTCGCACAAAAATTTCGACATTTACTGTCGCGTGGAGTGCCGCTTTTATATACATATGTACATGGTGAGTGAATGAGTACATGTAGTTTTAATGTCGCTGCTGGAATCTTTCACTCATTTCCGATGAATGTGAATATGGAGGGAAAATACTAATTGTTGTGCTAAAAGAGGAATGTCTTTAAGCTAGATTTAAACACTGAGAGGGTATGTGCTGATTTAAGACTAAGTGGCAGAGAAAGTTCGGGAACCGAAAGTTTTCAGCTTGTAGTTTTCAGCTTGTGTCCAGAAAAATATCCATAGAAATGGAGAGTTCTTACCGAAGCATAATGAATTGTCAAGGTTTGTAGGTACAAAGGAGCAGATTGTATATAGCATTGTCTCATATCCACTACGAGACCATAGCACTCTCTTAAGTACAAAGAGCCTTGTCGCTCTCTTAAGGTGGACTCTCACGGTGCGATTTGTAGCAACAACTTGTAGTATCGATGAATGGGAACAATTGAAAATGACGTATATATATTCGATTCTACGTCATTTTCAATTGTTCTCAAGCATCGATACTACAAGTTGTTGCTACAAATCGCACCGTGAGAGTCCACCTTTAGCAGTGCATTAGCTATCAGCAAAGAGAGTGCTACCAGTCTCTTAGTGTATATGAGAGCTTCATGAAAGGATACCCTGATTACCATGTACAAGAGATCGCTACGAGTGCTTATGGTCTTGTGGAAGGTATGTGAGCTTCAAGAAATGCTGGTACACAAGGGACAGGATCTTGAAGAGGATACATTGTTGGATGTGAAGCAGGTGAGATGTGAAAATGTCCAGCCGTAATTGAAAATAAACCACTAACTGCATGCAGTTAATAATCATTGCAGCGGTAGCAAATGATTCACTGGATTATCCAGAATACCAGACCAAATGTCCAGTAACTCATATTTCCCCAGACTCCTCTTCTAAATCATGACTAGGGTCGATAGTTACCACAAACACAGATTCATTTGAAAGGAGTGATAACCCTTGTGTTAATTTAACATTTTCTCCACTATGTGTGAATGTCATTTTGCCAGATGGCAATGTGGTAATAGTTATCACAGGCTCGCCTTTCTCATCTTGTACAATAGTGGAAGGTACTTCACTTTGCAAGTCGCTGATATTTACTTGCTGAACGGTATCCACAGTTACCTGGTCTTGGGCAATCTGTTGAAGGTCAAACTGCGTCTGGTCTTCTTCTTTGACCACTGTCAACTGGTCAGTGGAGATGGACATTTCATCGACCAGCAACGATGTCACCTGCTCGAGGTCTTCCTCCATTATCACTTTGTCCTTCTCAACCGACTTTGGTTTGAGTTCTTCTCTCAGTGTGAACCTCCTCATGTAGCCATGGTTCTTGACGTGCAGCTTCTCGTGCTTCCGTAGGTCGGTCCTGCGCTGGAAGCCTTTATCACACAGAGGACATCGGAACAGCAAGCCCTGGAAGTGGCGCTTGTAGTGATCATTGCAGACAGCTTCTTTAGCGAAAGCCCTTCCACATTCAGTACATTCGTACGGCTTGATGCCCATGTGGAATTCAACGTGATTTTCAAACGACTTCTTGTCATTGAACACACGCTGGCAGTCCTGACACTGGTAGAGGTCCCCGCCTTTACAATACTTCGTATGTTGGTTTTTCAAATAGGATTCGCTGATGAACCAGTCTTTGCACTTGTCGCACTGGAGCAGCCCCTCTCCCGTGTGCATTTTACGATGGTTTTTCATCTGGGTAATATTTCGGAATTTACGTTTGCACACGTCACAAGTGTAAGGACGGTAGTTCCTGTGAGTGTCAAAGTGACTCCCAAGAGACGATTTACTGTAGAATACCTTTCCACACAATTCACACATGTATGGCTTGACACCAGCATCATGTATTTTCATATGCTGCTCCAGACGCACCGAGTTGAACGCCAGCAGACCACAGACTTTGCACTTCTGTTTCTCATCTTCATTGAACGTACACTTGGACTCGATATGCTTGTCCAAAAAATGCTGAGTTGACATTTTCTTCCCACATAAATGACACTGCAAGAGAGTTAGTTCTCCCATGAGTGCATGGATATTTTTTAGGTGATATTTCAGATTGTACTGTGTTCTGAAGGATTTGCTGCAAATGTCGCATTTGAAGACCTCCGTGCTATTGTGCGTCAGTTTGTGTTGTTCAATGAATTTCTTTTTGACCATCTTCCCACAAACATTGCATGTTGACCGATCATCACGGATTTCATTTTCGGCATGCGCTGTCATGTGCCGCTTCATCTTCCACATCGACGGCAGCACCTTCATGCAGTCCTTGCATGTGTGCATGTCATGACATTTGGTGTGTTCCACTCCGACGGTCTGATTAGGAAAATCTTCTCCACAGACATCACAGAAGAACTCTACCTCACAGTGATGTTCTGACAGCAGTGCACAACTCTCAAACTCTGTATTGCAGCCTCTACACAACAGCCTGTTGTCTCCCCAGTGGAGCTTCATGTGCTTATATAGATCCCAAGATGACCAGAAGGATGCCTCCTCACTACACACGCTACACTTGAATCCTTTACTAGACATGTGTAGTAAGCAATGCTCCTCTAGCTTCTTCACATCAAGAAACGACTTCTCACATTCATCGCAGTTGTATTTATCTTGATAACAATGGGTCATTGTGTGGAATTTCAACTTGAATTTCGTCCTGAATTGCATGTTACACACAGAACAGTAAAAAGTCTTGAATTTTTTCACGTCCACAATACCATTTTCAGTTTCACCGTCGAGAGATTCAGATTCGGTCGTATCTTTGTCTCTCTTTCTCCGAGACCTATTCCAATCTTTCACGTGTATCAGTATGTGATCTTTCAAGTGAGAGGCTCTCTTGAAATTCTTGCCACAAATCTTGCACTTGTTCGGGTAGTGCCCAGGCAGATGACTCTTTTTGTGAGCTTGCAGATAGGAATGAAATACAAATGTCTTTTCACACTTGTCACATTTGTAACTTGTCTTTTTACGACGTTTCTGCTGTATTTTGAAAGAGTGTATTCTTGAAAGAGTCTTGTCACGCAGTACACATTTGTATGCTGCACTTGTACCATTACTCTTTGTGGTGGCTTTAGGAGTTGGTGAAGATTCACAAGGAAGGGCTGCAAATATACAGAAACTTCATTAACACACACATTATTATTGAACAGTATTGATGATGATAAATTGGCAAGTAAATTATTCCATGTCTACGATTATTAAATAAGGCCATAGTTTTTTGATTACCTAGATTACGGAATCGGCGGTCTGCATTTTCCATTTTGGAAAATATAAATAATTATTTTAAGTATTTTCAAAATTATAATTTTGTAAATGGTGAAGTAAAAGGTTGTATTACTCATCACTGAACACAAAGAAAAACTGGCAGGCAATGGTGTACACGAAGTTGAAGCCAATTTGATTATTTACTGGTATTACTGCATTCAAATCCAAACAACTTGTGTGTATTTATCACAATTATTGACAATTATATGGAACAATTATATTTATTTTCTGTTATCTCCAATTATTATATTTGACCAAACAGTTTGGCCAAAATATCAAATGATATTTATTTATATTTTCGACAGCCCAAGCCAAAATGGTCACCAGATTTTAACAATAATGACAAATACCAGCAATAGTTTGGCATGAAATGCACCGACACCCCTACGATATATATTTGATAGATTATCTTCTTAAATAATTTATGGAACGATGAACAAAATACTTAAATTTCTTTCCCCCACCCCACCTCATCCTAGGTGTTTAATACCACTTTCCACAGTATTTCAATGATAAGGCAGCAAAATGTTTACGGTTCAAAGTAAGACTAAAAGAATTAGTCGACTAGTCGACGACTAGTTGAGATCGCCGACAGTCGACTACTATTAGAGGTAGTAGATCGCCGACAGTCAACTACTATTAGAGGTAGTCGACTAGTCGGGATATTTTTCTGTATAACATTGATCAGCTTTTGTTAGATTGAATTAACATAATTTTAGCGTATTTTACAGTAATTAAGAGTAGA
>JAUTBQ010162512.1:0-12542 GCA_032361185.1 Lepetodrilus ovalis | reverse complement strand
GGGTTTGGTGGTATGTTGGGGAATGTCAGGGGTTTGGTGGTATGTTGGAAGATGTCAGGGGTTTGGTGGTATGTTGGAAGATGTCAGGGGTTGGGTGGTATGTTGGGAGATGTCAGGGGTTGGGTGGTATGTTGGGAGATGTCAGGGGTTGGGTGGTATGTTGGGGAATGTCAGGGGTTTGGTGGTATGTTGGGAGATGTCAGGGGTTGGGTGGTATGTTGGAAGATATCAGGGGTTGGGTGGTATGTTGGGGAATGTCAGGGGTTTGGTGGTATGTTGGGAGATGTCAGGGGTTTGGTGGTATGTTGGAAGATGTCAAGGCAGGGCTCGCAATTAACACTCGCCTGCTTACCCGGACAATTTCTCCCAATGCTAAAGGTATCCTAAGGGCAAGTAGAAATTCATAACATTTGTTATTTGCATCATTATTCGGGCGAGTAAGTTTTAAAGTTAGTTGCTATAGGGTTCTCACATTTTGAAAAGTATATGTTCCTGACTACTGACATTGCCGGCATTGATATATATTAATGACTCTTTTTGGATTATAAAATAACAATTTTCTTTTTGTATTGTGAAATAATGAAATAGATGTTCTAGCAAGTGATAAGCTTAACATGTACAGAAATATTAAAATGAACTGTCTTGATTGTCTAATTAGATACATGCTTATAGGATTACATATTGAATAAAATACATTTACGGAATTATTTACAACAATAAATATTATTGTATTAGATATTAGCTTTCATTGGATTTATTATTAATATTAATTATAGTTATGGTACTTTCACTAAAATTAGTATATGGAAGAATGTATATCGATATAATTAAATGAGACAGGAACAGTATTATTTCTGATAAAAGCAAAGAAATTCCACACTTTTCATGCAAATCATGCATTACTTTTGTGTCATGCTGTTCTTATTCTCTTCTTAGATGTGTGTATGAACAAGAATGTTTATGTTACTGCAACACTGTTCAACGTATCATAGTCATACCCCTACCTCTTTACATATGCACATATTTTCAATTCATAGAATAATATTTCGATTGATGTTGAAGATTTTCTGACTCCGAAAAATAGGCAATAATTGCAAATTTGTTTTGTTAAAATATTAGGCATCAATGAAAGTGTTGCAGTAACTACATGCATATACCATGCAAATTAACATCATTAGTCATGCGACAGATTAACAGATTCTAACTCCAGAGAGATCACGATACAGGGTTAATGTGAGATGTAATCTACTTATAGATGTCACAATATCATTGTGAAATAATTCCATGCAAATATAAATCTGATTTCTTTTTGCGTCCACAAAATCGTATCTAAAATCATGCATTTCAATTAATGCTACATGTGATATACATGTATATATGTCATGCAATGTACATGGTTAATAAACATGCTAAATATGTCACACATAAAGATAAGTTATTATATGGTTAAAGTACATTAATATGCTAGCCAGTATTTTATTCCGATGGCAGATTGGATTTTAATGAGAGATTAATTCCATTATTTAAAATAAAATTTTAATTGTGTCCTTTCAATGGAGGGAATTTAAAAATAATAAAATAAAATGCAGAAAAGTAAAAAGAAGGAACAATAAATTATTCTGAATGGAAACATTTAATAATTTCTCACCATAAAATCCAATCTCCCCTATCACCAAATAACAAACTACGCAATTCTGGGCGTGGGACATATATGGGGGTAGGGACTTACTGTAACAGCTCCGCCCATCGACACCCAGCTGGTATCCGGGGGTACAGGTACACGCGAATGACCCCTTGGTGTTGACACACGCCTGGGAGCACCCGCCATTGCTGATCTCACACTCATTTATGTCTGTGGATGAAGACAAAATATAAACATGAATCATTGCTACACTAATTTTAATGGGATTTAATAGTCGCTTTCTAGAATCTTTCACTAATATCATAACTTGTATTCTTGTAGAATGTAGAAATATTTCTTCTTTTTCTGAAATATCACTGACATCATTTATTCTTTCTTATATTTATTTTGGGGGGGAGGGGAGCATTTATAAACAGAGGTCAAGGTCAAAACAGTAATGAGGTCAAGGTCAATGTTACCATACCTATGCATGACCTGGAGTCAGATGCAATTCTGAATCCTGTGAAGCACTGGCATGTGAGTCTTCCTTTAGAGTTGATGCACTTGTGTTCACATCCACCATTTCGTCTTCTGCAAGGGTTCTCCTCTGTGTGAGGAAGAAAAATATGTGTGAAACAGCCCATGGCATTGATAATAATATCCTCCAGTCCAAGGTTTTGTGCACAAACCTCCATATCAAAATTTAGCATTAGCATGAAATCATACTCAAAAGGTTTAATAAATTATAGTAATAGCTTATAACATACCCCTTTAAAAGGCCAACCTTGAATAAATTCACATTTCTAAGATAGGTGCCTATGGACTAACAAGAAGTTAATGCTCAACACAATTTCTATAGATCTATATGATTTGATTTCAACATACACTGTCCCCTCAATATAACGCTGAAGTTGGGGTCCATGACATGACTCCGCGTTATAGTACCTGTCTTATACTATATTACAGTGAAATAATGAAAATAAAAATGTGATCCACGTCCGACCCGGTGTTATATCCAAATCCATGGTGCATCAGACCATATTATATTGACGGGGCACTGTATTTTATTGACATAAATTCGATGAGGTCCGACAAAAGTAAAAATTTAAACAAGTCCTCTTTCTAGATCTATATATTAACTACTATATTACAGTGAAATGTGAAATGTGAATGTACCTTCAACACTTTCCTTTATTCACTACTTGCTTTTTAATTCTAATTCCTCTGACATTTTCTTAATTAATTGTCAGATATAACTATCCTGTATATAATAGCATCGTCAGAATTGAGGAAAAACATCTAAATTTAAAGCTATTCTCAATACCAACCACACAAGGAGGTGCGGGGGGGAATCTAAGTTCAATAAATAGATTCTGAGTGTTGCACTAACTACCAGGAATTCCTCAAGCAACTCTCACCTTGACAGGTCCTCATATCTCTTCCAAGACGGAATCCCTCGCGACATCGGCAATGGAAGTGACCGTTGTAGCCGTCCACGCAGATGTGCTGACATCCTCCGTTGTTACGACCGCACCCAGAGACAGCTACAGAAATAAAATATAATAAATATAAATACATTTAAATGAATTCTAAAAGAAAATAAATTCAAATGATATATTTTGAAATATAGCATGGAATCCTTCTCATGTGAGTACACTCAAGAAAGCTTAATTATTTTTCTCGAAAAATACAAATATTTTACACTTAGGAAATTGCATTCTAACATATAGCCAATCTTTATGGAATTCTTGAATTTTTCATTTAAAAAAAGTTCTTTTAATATAAAAGAAAAGATAATATATATATTTTCTTTTGTTCTTCCTTGAATTTTCAAACATATTGGGAGGAAAATAAAATTGGTGAAACCATTCTCAATAACATCTACTTTAAATGCTCCAGGCCACAGCTTCAAATAGAAATCAAATATATTTTACAATTTAATTTTTTGGTGTATCAATGAAATGCAAATGATGAATCTTGACAGTGTGAACACTTGGTTCCATGTTATACTTATAGTTATCTTTCCAACATGTAACATAAATTTGTTCCAAAATATATAAAAATATAACTAAAATAAAGATTTGTCACTCAGGGCAAGTGATAGTTAACTGATAAACCTGATTATTATTTTCAGTATTTCTGGTTTCCATGGGATACTAATATCTAGAGTAGTATTTAGAGTAGCTAATTTATTTCAATTTAAAAACCTTTTTTAATGTTAAAACTGTCTTTGAAAATGACTATTTCAGATAACCAGATATTGAGGATGGTTTGAAACATTTTCATACAAACATTATATCTTAGGGAGTGAGGTTGGGGTGTGGGGAAAGGGGTTTAAAAGCATGAAGCATTTAAAATGTTAATTTTTCAAGAAAACAATAATAGGCTGTGGAAAAAAGGCTGTGGAAATTTCTTATAACAATACATGACAAACGAGACTTGCATGCTGAAAGATAGATTGACCAACGGTAGACCAGAAACAGTTGTTACATTAACAATACTTACAAAAAAGTTCAGAACAATAACACTACGGTACATTCACTGATACTAAATCACCCACTCCTAAATTAAGTATTTTGGGTAATATATGAATAAATATTATCGAATAAAATATATAGAAATAGGTAAATAGACATAGATATATAGACAAAGATAATATAGATATACATATAATTATAAACAGCAGAGTCCCATTTCAAAGAACTATTGTAGCATCATAAGAGTCATAACTACCAATACATATACATGTAGTTGTATTACGACTGTCTCCAGCGGCACATCGTGGCATATGATACAATGTTGAATTGACGTTGAAACCACATCAGTGACATCGTGATGTAAAATCAACATATTTTTGACATCATATGCTGCTATGTGTCGGCTGGGTTGTAGCGCTATGATCGTTCTAGGAAATGAGACACAAGGATTAAAAAAAAAGAAAACTGAAACAGTAAAGGTGAAAAACACATAAAGACAAACTGAAAGACAAAACATCTACAACACAAGACAGACTAGAACTATTGTCAAACAAATAGCTGGGCTGACCATCTGGAGGGTGGACACAGGAAATAACAAAACATGAAACAAAGCAACTTTAATATAAAATGTGCCAGGAAATGACGTATTGCTGCAAAATATTGCTGGAAAATTACCAAAATTGATGTAAAATGCGTTCAGATACATGTTGAAAAAAATATTCCGAGTAAGATATCATCAAGCAATGTTGAAGGAATGTGAAGATGATATTAAAAGTAACAATGCCCATAATGCATAAATTTAAAATGATTAATGTTTGTGGTGATTTTGTATGTGAAAGGTGAAGGATATGCTCAGCAAAACAAACAAATAATTATGGCATTAATCCTACTACTACACTAATAAGACTAACATTTAAAATAATAAAAAATAATAATAAAAATTAAAACAAGAACATAATAAATAAATAAAATAAAACAATACACAATGCATTAAATAACTATAAAAATACTTTTTTTTAAATAATTCTAAATAAAGTGTTTTAAAAAGAATTTCCTTTCTTTAAATTTTACAATACTTTTAATAACTAAAATACTATTTATAAAAACACCAGAATTTATGTCTTCCACTGCCCTTCATTGTTCCATAGGCAATACAGCTATATCTTAGCCATTCTCAGCTAATAAACCATATTCATCGTCTGGGTTGTCCGTGATGCAAATATACATGGCTGGATTCAGTGGATGTGATACTGTGATTGCCATGTTTAGGAGGAAGTATGATGTGTTAATAATGGTATGTGTCTATGCCAACATAATTGGAAGCTATTCCATATCATGATATACATTGATAGCAGGATGCAAGATTGCACAATTCAGTCAGTGATTTTCACAATGGTGATAATTTTAACGCTATGTTAATTTTGATGTGTTCAATGTGGTAATATTATATTAATTCTGATGTGTTCATGGTGGTAATGTTATGTTAATTTTGATGAAAATACTTGGTGAATTGGCTTGCAAAATGCACTATAATAGCAACAAACCATTAAAGCTTAGTCTTAATTTATTAATGCTAGTAATATGTAATAAAAATAATGAAGTTAATTAAAATACTACCAGTCCTGCTCAGTAATTCTTTGGGCATGATGTTAAAGGTCAGGTTAATGTTACTGCAAATATATTATTAATATGTAACGATTTGTGTTCTATTCAAATTTAGAATAACATTTAGACAATCCTTCCAAACAAATGGAACTTATTTTTTTAAACATTTTATAAACATTTAAAAAAAAATAGTCAGCATTACGAGACAGGACAAACACATATGGTAACACAGACAATTGGAATTTTTTGGTGTAATTTCATATCAAATCATTCATTGTTATAATACTGATCTTCAAGACAGAATATGAGCTGATTAATAATAACAACTGTCATATGCTGCAACTCTGCTTGCCTCCAACAGGCAAAAGGCAAATCATGTAAACTATATAAACTATAACTTTGTGCTTTTCTTTCTGTGTTTCAGTGCTATTCCAGGAATCTGTTTTATGGTGGGGTGGGAACCTATGACAACTATTGCATTAGAACCTGTTAGCCATGGCTGGGACAGATAAAGCAAAGATGATAACTACACCTTGCATACATAGACATCCATCCCAATTTACAGTAATGTTACATTGCTAAACTTTGAAATATGGAGAAGATGTTGGGCTCTGGGAGAGGATTCAAACTCGAAACTGTGTTTATAGAACGACACACTTCTGTTGTGCTAATGTAGCTGGGTGTGGCATACAATGCTACTGGTCTTTCCAGAGAGATTACACCTTTGGCTCGGACGATAGAGTGTTGGACTAACAAACCAGCAACTCGGGTTTAAATCTTAGGATCAGCACTATCCTCAGTTACATTATCAAAACAGAGCTATGATATAGGCAAGATGAAAATTTGTCAAACCATTAAGACTATTTTCCGCTTAATTGGAAATGTTGGCTCTCTTTGACATTCTCCTAATGCAATGCGAACATATGTTTTACCTCCACTTGTTACTAATAATGCGAACAAACTGATCCCAATACAACAAATAATATACACGAACACAAAAGTAAAAAAAATATATGGAATAATATAATTTGAATTTATGTCTATGAAATCAATGAATCGGAAATATAACAAAACAAAACAAAACAAAAACCTGATGACGTATAATTATTGGAAAAAATCGATTTCTCGATACATGTACAAAAATGGGTATGACAAAACATAACAGACAAAAGGCATTTTGTACAGATAGTAAAATAAGATAGGGTGCTATTGAGTCTGAGGACTGTGTTTACTATACTGTTATTATTATTATTATTATTATCATTAAAGGCATACTATCACAGATGGTTGACCTAAATAATGGACAATCATTTTTTGATTTATCCACACAAAATTTGCTATTTACTAATGCACTTATTCACCAACACTCGATAGTTTGATGAATTCAGGTTACGAAGCATTAATTATCTTGTCTTTGATGAATCAACTATTTATGAATGAACATTATGGTGTTGTTTTATATTTTAGTGGTAACACTTTGAGTAATGAAGCAAAAAAACATACAACGATATTCAGGTTGTTTATCATCAGTTATAACTGGCACAGTCCTATTGTTGGGTTAGATTGGAATTTTGTCTACCATACAGTGATGGAAAGGTTTTGGGAAGTACAAATATGATTTTAAATACATGTACATGTATTTCCATTGAATGTACTTTGCAGTTATAGTCAAGAACTTGTCCAAAACAACAATAAATATCTGTGATAGTATGTCTTTAAGAGAAGAATAATGGTAACTGAAACTAAGATATAATATACAATATATGGATATGATTCTATAAATATTTTGTAAATATTGTTATAGTATCATTGATGACAACAAAATGACATGCTTTTAATGGAATATGGAAATATGTGTTATGACGTGTTGCCACGAACAAAATGTGAAATATGACCAATGTGTTACTTACAACATCGACAAACAATTCAGAACTTGTATAACTCACAGCAAATTGTCAAAGTCGAAGAAAGTGACAAAACTGTGTTATAGTATGTTGGACAATCTTTTAAATTCACACACTTTTTTGAAAATTTTACAGCAAACCTATTGACAGTAAATGGTAGTTTTATTTAGTTCATGTAAGAACCTCTCAACCAGTGGTTTTTTTCCACTGGATAATGTCACTTAGATAAGCACATTATTATTATTATTATTATTATTATTATTATTATTATTACCCACTACTTTTGCCAATGTTTCTGGGGAAAAAGCCCAATTTCTCAGGATGAGCCTCCATTTTTCAGTTCAAACACTAATAGTCGCTATTATTATCAGAAACAGTAAATAAAAGAAAAGATGCAATGTCACATCCAACTTACAATCTGAAAATATTGGATGAAGTAAAACTAAACACAAGTCTATCAAGTCTACAGTTGCTATCAATGACAATGTTTGTTTCATGAAAAATATGACTACAATGACAGCTAAATATTCATTTACCAATGGGTATAATGTGGGCAAATTAAAAAGAATTTTAAACATGAGAGAGAAAGAAAAATAATTAGAGAAATATGTAAACATGAAAAAGCAAATATTGAACACTGACAAGTCAGTAATTCATTAAGTCATAACTGAAAATATTTTAAGGCTGAATTCTATGTGAGGAAGAGACTTAATTATTTAAATGATATAAAATGATAGATGGAAAGTGTTATTGTTATTGATGATAAAGAGATACCATAAATAAGAAATAAAATAGGTTGTGTTGTTGGTTATCAATGAACAAAATTAATGCTGATACTGGCCAGTGTCTAAATATTCGCTTAAGACAAAAATATTGCATTCATAATCTGGTATATTTTATCAATTAAATATTTCCACAGTATTGTTGACAGTAGATATTGTATCACAATCTTCCCAGCCACTGAAACTCAGTAATTTCCACTATGGAAACAATATACTGGCATTTCATGTTTTAACCCAAACAATCAAGTTTGTGGTCCAACATAGTAACAACTGTGCCATCCTCTTCCCCCAACTCCCAAGGAATGAACCTGACATGACAATACAACTGATGTACCAGTAAACTACTACTTGATTCATTTCAATACTGAAATTTTAGTGATTCAGTGCTTTTAATATAAAAAAAAAGCATTATTTCATCCATCTCACAACAATAGGAAGATGTTATGGGTATATTCTATTAGGACAGTGCCAATAATAACATGGAGGATAAATACATCAAGATGTGCTCACAAATTTGGGTCATTATTTGCATGTGCATAACTGCTCAAGTTAAATCATATGACAATAAATAGCGTAAAATAATTTGAAAGATAAATCTCCTCTAAAGGGTTACTGTTAATATTTGCAATGGTAATATAAGTAGAAATCTTATTAGGAGAGAAATAATAGCAGCAGGCATGTTTTCAAAGACTCTTGAAAACAGCATTTTAAAATTGTGTTAATAAATTATATCAAGTGTGAATGTCAGGAAATTGTGTTAACTTCTAAGAACAAAGTTCTTAAAAGCACATAATAAAGTAAGATTTCTTAGAATCAGAGAAGAAATCCCTATTGCCAATATGGAATTATGTATACAGCAGGGGTGTCTTCTTTCTCCACTTCCTTTCCTGACAAACGCACATACAAGTAATGTTGGAGGTAGGTGAAACTTGGGTGAAATGATGCAGATTTAGTCAGTAATTACCAGTACCCGTTACTTTCATATTGACTATAGATAGGTATGACTTGTTATTTGATCCATGATTTGAAGTAGAGAAGGCTGGAATTGAAACATGCTTAATTACTTTGATAGCTAAATAATATAAAGATTTCACATTTATGGCTATCGTGTAAGTATATATATGGTTTTTAAAAATACAACAGATATGGAATTAATAGTTCTGCATTATTGTTCCTGGAATAAATAGAATCAATTCTGCAACCTGAGAATATCCAACTAGATAGTGATGTATTTATATCCATATATAAAATTAATTTTCAGGTAATCATATATAGATGAACTAATATTAATGAATCTATTCCATTTTCTTTTATCTATTACAGTTGGACAGTAGAAGTTGTGAGAAAACAACTGAAATTCTAAATGGGTTCTAAACAGGAAATAAAAATGTCATCTATATTTTAATAAAATGTGTTGCCAATATTACTGAAGTAGTACCATTTGTCTCTGGTTTAGGAATGACTGGTCTTGGTGCTGGCTTCACAGTCACCCATCTGTTATCTCCCCCTGAACTGGAATGTCCATACTGAATACGTCTCAGATGACTGGAGTTATCTTCCCTTGAACGGGAGCGGCCATTTTGAGCACGTTCCCGGTGGAGGGAACTGCTACTATAAATAGGACGATTTATCTTTGGCCTCCCGCTAAGAGTTTGGTATTTTCCTTCTCCCATGTCCTGCTGCCCTCCATAGAGACTCGGCACAGTGCCTTCCCTTTGTCGATTATATCCATACCAGTGTGAACCTCCCGAGAACGAACTATGACGATTATTAGCGGGATCGGCAAACCGAGGATCAGCTGAAATGTTGCAGTTTACCATTGGGAACTTGATAAGTATAACCTTATAAACTATATACTGATACTCAAACATAAAAAAAAGATGAACAAATTTCAATCATGAATGATAATTGTGATTAAAAATGAATAGCAAAGTAAGTTTCTTTTAAAGAAAGAAACAACAGTGATTATAAGAAAGTTTTCTTAATATATAAAAGTACCACACTTGCATATGTAGATAGCATTCTATTTTATGAAGAACATTGATGAAGTGTGTTCGAGCCATTGTAATATGAATATTAAGATACTTCTATTCTCCAATATACAATTGTTCAGAGACAAATCCAACTGAGTATGACCTATACTAAACAAAACAAATTAAGGGCCGGCAGATATTTTGTGTGGATGGTTTATACAAAATTTGGAACTCGGCTTGAAGAACCAGGCCCGCATTTCACGAAGGTGTTCTAATTACTTAGGAGCTCCTAACTTTAGGACCCAGTTATCACCTCCTAAGTTAGATGTAGATTTATGAAGGAATAAGACTTGTGACCTTAGGAGCTCCTAAATAGGTTTAGGAGCTCCTAACTAGTTAGGACACCTTCGTGAAACGGGGGCCTGGTGTCTTTCTTCTTCATATTACATAGACTTCTGCAAGTTCATTAAGAGGACCAATAACCTGTAGACATTTGGAAATGCTTTGTTGTTTAAATTATATAAAATACAGAAAGTCTACTTGCCCTCAATTAATTTTGTTAAGTATACAGTGTCCCCTCGATATAAGGCTGTTCGACACAGAGTGGATTTGGATATAAGGCGGGGAGATGTGGATCCCGTTTTTATTTTTGCTATTTATCTGAACTATTATGTAAGGCAGGTACAATACGTCATGGACACCAAATTCAGCATTATATCGAGGGGACACTGTGTATATGTGTGTGTGTGTATATATATATATATACCCTTGCATTAATATAATAAAGCAAAATAAAGCATGATTGCATGTATGTCAAGTGAATGTACTGTGCAGGTGTAGCTAAGAACTAGTCGAAAACAACCATAAATATATATGATAGTATGCCTTTATGGCAATTCAGTAACGAAAACCAGCAAATGATATGAAGCAAAGCAATTTTTAATTCAGGAAACTTCAAGCCTGCGGGTCGGACAATTCACATCACATTCGCAGCGGTAAAGCGGTAAAGCGGTAATAGCCCGAGGATTGCCGATTGGGACGTCCGGCAGTACGGGAATAAATCGATGTTTACGTTACTTCCTTCTGTAGTAATACCATTAGAATAGCGTCTAAGGGACAACACTGTTGTCATAAAAGCATGAACATTAGTATACAGACAGATTTTACTATTTGTAGACATATATGAAATGAAGACACGTCGGCAGACGCTGCTGACGTCCGCCATCTTGAAGACCAGATAGTGTATACATGTACTTTATTTTATTATGTCCAGTAAAGACGCCGTTTTGTATTTTAAAGTGACCGACATGCAAAATATGTTGTTAGCTGCATGTGTATGGTACGTTTGTGCAAGAAAGGCTACTTTCTGTATATCAAGAGAAGACACTCACAAATGTATGTTACTACATATGTATCATGTAAATTAATATCCTTGAATATATTACCATATTAATGTGATTTTATTGTCGATCTTGACAGATACGAGCTTCTCCAGTTTCTGAACGACCACGTTAACGGCATCATATAGACAGATAAATAACATCACCAATTGTTACTGTGTGTGAATCATACACTGCACAGGACGTGGCCAGTTTATCTTCAGTTTAAAATTGCAGGTAACCTAATGAGCTTCGCAATGTGTCGCCTATTGAATCTTCTTGCATAATATTTTGAAATTGTAAGCGTTTCTTTACGTGTTTACTGCTGTCGGGCTTGAGTTGACAATTATTGAAACTGTGTACATAGTAATGGAGCAATGGTTTAACAGAAGAAAATAACTATGGATATTGTGGTCTGTCAATGCATTGATATGACTTGAACTATTAATTTTATTAATAGCCATACAAACAAGATATTTGATTATCCTGCATATGCATTGATGTCGCTCCACATAGAGCAAACAGAATGAAACTAAGATCAAGAACATTACGACATTTATATTTGGTCACGTAACTCTAGCATACAGTTCTCTTCCGTTCAAATGCACAAAAGATGCGACCTTGATTGTAGTTAACGAAATGCTTAAATTAACTATTTGTTTTATTATTGTATTTTTTTAATTCTATAAACATATACATAATTATGGGGAGTGTCTCATGGGGAGTGTTTTGGGACTGGGGAGTGTTCTGGGGCGAGGGAGTGTTGGTTGTTGTTGTAGTTTTTTTAATTGGGAGTCAGAG